>AWOL01S0010303.1:1734-98494 GCA_000715115.1 Nicotiana otophora | reverse complement strand
TATGAGTACAACCGACCCCATGTACTCCATAAGTAACAAACCTAACCTTAGGTTGAAAGTAGTGACGAGCTTGTACCAAGGTCAGAGTCCACATCAATAACCAATAACATCTCATAACAATATAATTTAAAGCAACACAAGTAATAACTCAATAACAAAAAGCTCAACTCGTATACAATTTCAGAAAATAAATATTTTCTTTTCAAGTATAACCATAAAACTCAAATCTTTTGCCGAAAATTACTGAAAATATGAGTAAGTCTAAAATCTGTGATTTTTTGTAAAACCTTTAATGATGGATAAGAAATTTCATTATTAGATGGCATGTGAAAAAATACTTCTCTATGCCTACTAATCAAGTATGCATGTCTAATGCAATGCAACACTGTGATGAACTCATGTACTCACATTCTCAGAGTACTCCATCTCACTATCTCACATTTCTACTCATCACGCTCAACATCCAGCACACTCAGTTACTCGGCACTGTACAGGGCAAATTCAGCCCAAATATAAATGACAACTTGCACACAGTCACTAAATACTGTCTATGGCCAATCCAGCCTAGGGAAGATCCATCCCAAATATATATACATAATAACTGATATTCAGTCACTCAGTACTGTACAGGGCCAATCCAGCCTAGGAAACTCCATTCTAAATATAAATAAATAAATAAGGCAACTCCATTCCGTGGGATGTCCATCCCAAACATAAATAAATAATTAAGGTAACTCCATGCCCTGGGAAGTCCATCCCTAACATAAATAAATAAGGCAACTCCATGTCTTGGGAAATCCATCCCAAATATAATGTCATATGCGCTCACTGTGGGGGGGGGGGGGAGTGCAGACTGCAGAGGGGCTCCTTCAGTCCAAGCGCTATAATAAGCCATTTATTAGGCATGCTGCGGCGTGCAGCCCGATTCCATAACAATAAAGCCTATAAGTCATGTTGCGGCATGCAGCCCGATCCATATAATAATAAAGTATATAAAGCCAATATGGCCTGCTGCGGCATGCAGTCCGATCCCATAATTATTCTCACAATCAGGCCATTGGCCTCACTCATTCATCAATCTCTCCAGTCTCTCGGGCTCACGATATCATAAAACTAGCACAAAATGATGATATGATGTATCAATAAATAACAACAGAGACTGAGAAATGATATGCAATGAATGAATATGACTAAGTATGAAATTATTGTTTAAACATATAATTCGACAGTAAAAATAACCTTAGTGGGTCCCAATAATACCAACATTTGCCTAAGCATGATTTCTAACATGAGTCACAGCTCAGTTTCTCTAACACATAAAAAAACAAGTTAATTGACTATACAGCTCTACGAAATCGACTGAGTCTCAATTTCTACGGTGCAGGCCCACACGTCCGTCACCTAGCATGTGCGTCACCTCCAAATAATTCACATAATACGTATAATCAGGGTTCATACCCTCAGCTCAATGTTTAGAAGTGTTACTTACCTCAAAATACGTTAACTTTATCCACTGATAAGCCTTTTCCGCGATTATCCAACTCCGAATGACTCGAATCAAGATGAATATTTCCTTAAAAATCCCTCGGCAAAAATCGCTACAAACCGAGCTTTATGATTAAGCTCTTTAGTGATATTAAAACCTCCAACTACTCTTACAACTTCAATCTACATCAACATAATTCAATTGGACCATTATTAGTAAAATTTCCAGGTATTAGGTCATTTAGGCATTTTATCAAATACCTAGAGTGCATAAATCCCTACATCTCTTAACCATGGAATTAGTTCATCCAACTACCACCATTTACCAACAATGTATAACTTCCAATCATCACATGCATGACCATTCATCCGCACCCAACCAACAAAATTACATCAATTAATCACATTTGAATCTCTACCATGGTTATGTATTTAAATTGGAAATTTATGGCTTCCAATCACCATACCATGGGTTCCAATACTTAATTTATACTCATATTCCCATAATAAATCCATATATATATATAAGTCTAAGGGTGTAGGATTATCTTTTTGGAAGAAATCTTGCAAAACCCTCCTTTGAGTTCTTGAAGAAATTTCTTGAAGATCTAAGTATTTTATGTGTAGATTTCATGAATACTAGTATAGAAATGATGGAATTTCATACTAAGATA
Source organism: Nicotiana otophora (assembly GCA_000715115.1). Lineage (NCBI taxonomy): Eukaryota > Viridiplantae > Streptophyta > Magnoliopsida > Solanales > Solanaceae > Nicotiana > Nicotiana otophora. The sequence continues at coordinate 96,335 of AWOL01S0010303.1, read as the reverse complement.
ATGGGGATTGCTTACCTTGAAGAAGAGAGGAGTTGCTGGTCTTGAGTGAGTGGAGAAGAGCTCCAAAATCCGTCCAAATGAAGTGGGAAAACTGAATGTTACAACCCAACTTCGCGTACCTTAGATCATGCCGTAAGTTAGTCGATGTAAATCCAAGAAGAGATTATCTTTGAGATGATAAGAAGTTAATCCTATTGGTCTTAAACGATACAAGGGTGTATAAGAGTGGTTAACAAGTATTAGAAGTTAAACGAATCAAGGATGTTGTAACCCATATTTTTGGGTAACACTAGAGGTGATTAATTTTCCCAAGAGGTCATGTTTTAATGTATTTTAATCATATAATATCCGTATCATAAGTCTTGAAGTCAAGCGAGTTATGAAACAAAAGTCGATAAAAGTTGTCGCAACTTACGTTTATAAGTTTACTTAAACTTTAGGTCAAACGTTACTACATTTTTCTCCCAATGTACTTGGAATTATGGGGCAATATACCTATAAAATTATAGATCTATGAGTCTAGTTTCCAACACATTAAACCATTTGTCGATACGATCTCGGAATAGAGAGATATTCGTATTTTCGCGAGCGTGCGCCAAGCAGCTCTCTATGGGGCCCACATAGGCGGTTTAAGACATATGGATATATATATAAGATACCTAAACCCCCTTTTAAGTCATTATGTTTCAGTATATTCAGACCTTAGAACCCTAAAATCAGTCTCTCAAGGTTCTCTCATGATCCAAGACTCAAACAAAGGGCAAACAACACAAATCAAATGTCGGGAATCCCGTGGCGCTAGTAAGTTTCTTGTTCTTCTTGTTGTTGCTGATTTTTGTGTTGTTCCAGCTCGTGTGGGAGGTTGTTTTAAGTGTTTTATGTTCTGTAAATACTCCTTCAAGTTTTTAATATCAACCCTAGGTGATTTCAAGTCTTCTAAAGTAATTCTAGTGCCGAAACACCCGAATTAATTGCTAGTTTCGCTTCCTTGTTCTTGTGGCAGAATTGGAGGGATATTTCGTGGAAAATTAAGGTCAAATTGGAGTTGTTCTTTCTGTTTAAAGGTAAGGAACCTCTTACTCTATATATATTTAAGATTATCCAAGTTGTGGCTAAGTCGTTGAAGCTAGAACTTGTGAAATATATATCGAAAGGCTTGGTAGTAATGTTGTTGGTTGGTGGACTGTTTTGGGAGGCTCAATATGATTATTAATGATGTTGTTTGGGCTGTTTGGTGATTGTATTGACTTGTGGGAAGTCATATATATAGGGGAGGTTCTGTCCGTTTCATCGTAAAATAGGTTGCGGTCGATACATAATAGTTACGACGCTTAAGCGATAATGATAGTGTCATTTCTCATATTGTAGACTAAGGAGTCGTGACATTTGCATAGCTTGAGGTTGGGCAGTATATACAAGGTATGTGAGGCTATCCCCTTCATTCTTTTGCACGACTCCGATTGTACATAATGTAATGAACGAGCTCCCAAAGATACTCTACTCTTAGAAGCTAGCAGTACTTACATTGCTGCCCTTCTTATGAAACGATTGATATTGATGTTACTTCTCTTATTCTTATATTATCAATGTTGTTGGTAGTTCCTGATTCTTATAAGATTCTTAATGAAGAGTTAATCCTAATAACGTGTACGAAGGATACCGACCTTACGTCACTCCGAAAGGTTCAAAATGTGATTCCAATGAGTCCAGCATGCATCATATATATGTATCTATTTTACTCTACCGAGCCGCGCTATAGTCGGCCGGGTACGGCACCTATTGTGCAACCACTGATCAGTTGGGTTTTACCGAGCTCCACGTGGCCGGGTACGATTCTACCGAGCCCTATGATGGCCGGGTACATTTTACCGAGCCTATTATGGCCGGGTACGATATGATGATGGTGATGCCCACAAAGGCATATGTTTTAAAAGTTTATGTATATATATGTATGTATCATGTATTTCATGTCAATAGCCCTCAGAGGTACCCAGATGTCACAGGTTGTATATTCTCTATCCTTGTTTACATTACTGTTCTTACTTATGCTTTCCTGCCTTACATACTCAGTACTTTATTCGTACTGACGTCCTTTTTATTTGTGGACGCTGCATGTCGTGCTGCAGGTCCTGATAGACGGGTAGACACAGCTCCCCCACCACAGTAGGCTGTCCAGTTCAGCGGTTATTGGCGAGATCCCTTCTCCGGACTTGCCGTGGTCTTGGTATGCATTTTTGTTATAGACATTATGGGTATGTCGGGGCCCTGTTCCGGCAATGTTGTAGCACTTATGTTCCTTTAGAGGCTCATAGACAGGTGTCGACTCATGTATGGTTTGGAATGCCTTGTCGGCTGATTTTTGTTGTATAGTCTTTCACGACAGCATGGTAGCTCGTACCTTATATATAGTTTCTTGACAGTCTTGTCATCCCATGTTATATATGTTCATGACATTATCTTTCATTGTTGGATGTTCATGATCCATGTCTACCATTTATATTGATCTTGTCGGCCCTTAAAGATAATAAGGAAGGTTAGATAAAATGTACGTTGGTGCTCGGCAAGTATGGCCCGGGTGCTAGTCATGACCCTCCAGTTGGGTCGTGACACTGAACCCCGAATATAGCCAGATTTCTAGGTTTCGGACGCTGCCCAAGAAGCTATGGCAGCACTTCACTGCCAGATCTTCTTTCGGACGCGGCCCCGGATGCTTCGCATCCGCAGTTCACTCCTCTGCCAGCCTTTGGTAATTTTTCATAACTTCTTGTAGAAATGTCCAAATGACTAACGGTTTGAAGCGTTAGAAATTAGACTCGAAGATCTTTCATTTCATAGGTTGTCTATCACATAACTCTTTATATATATGTAGATATTCTTGTCCAAAGTTTGGTCTTGTGCCGAAACATGTCAAATCGATCCGGAATGACCTCAAATTTTGCACACAAGTCGTAAATGACATAACAAAGCTATTCAAATTTTCGGAATCGAAATCCATTCCCGATATCATCAAAGTCAACTTACGGTTAAACTTATGAATATTCCAAACATTTAAGTTTCCAACTTTCGCCAATTGGTGTCGAAACCTTCTAGAAATATCCAAATGAAATTTCGGGCATACGCCCGAGTCCAAAATCACCATTCGGACCTAACAAAACCATCAAAACTTCATTTCGAGGTCAAATACTAAAAAGTCAAACTTGGTCAACCCTTTTTTATTTAAGCTTCCAACATGAAATTCATTCTTCCGAACTAATCTCGAAACACCTGAAAAATCAACACCGACGATTCACGTACGTCATAATACATCATATAAATCTATTCAAGACTACAAATAGCTCAAATAAGCGTAAATGTTCAAATCGACAAGACGTGTCGTCACATTCTCCCCCACTTAAACATACATTCGTCCTCGAACATGCCAAGAGTTATTCCTAAGCCTTCAAATCACTATGCCATCTTACCACGCACATACCCGGGGGTGATCCCACGTCACCCTATTCCATATAGGCCTGACAACATAATGTAATTGAAGATTATTATTTAAATCTTAGCCCATAAACCTTGGAATTCAATTTCCAATATTTTAGAATTTCTTTTCAAGACCCGAATCTCACATCTACCTATTGGTCGACTGTCACGACCCGAAATTTCCCACCTACGGGACCGTGATGGTTCCTAATATTTCGCTTTCTAGGCAAGCCAACGATAGAGAATTATTAAACCAATTCCTTATTCCCATTCAGTAATTAACAATAATTAACTAAGATGAAATATAATAAGTGCGGAATATCATAAAACTGTATTAATTACTACCATCCGGATCTGGAGTCACAATTCATCCTTCGTGCTTTTACTCTCAATCTCACCATAAAATTAAAAGAAACGTCACGATATCACCCTTCGTGTATTAACTCTCATATTATGGCACGGTATCACCCTTCGTGCATTAACACTCACAATATGGCACGGCATCACCCTTCATGCATTAACACTCTCCCTTACCATAATGCAATGCATAAATAACGACATGGAGATAGAATAACAAGTACAAACCTTACTTCAACATTTGGTTCCACAATATAAATCTCACTTTTAAATGAATACTCGATTACCAACAGAAAATCCGTAACCATGATAATGACGATCAATTTAACAACACTAGTATAAACATATAGCAATTAGGCATAGGAAAGAGACAATATAAGAAAACGGAAGAAACATGGAATATAGGTAAATTAGCGGCGTATAAATACTCGTCACCTCACATAAACGCCGCTCACATGAATTTCACTTAGCAAATAATCTAAGGTTCCTAATTCCCTCAGGTCAGGATTAGACACAACATTTACCTCGCTCCAAAGGCCACTTAATTCTCAATCACAGCTTTTCCTTTGGAATTCACCTACAAACCACTCGTATCTATTAAAAATGACTCAATAATATCAAATATTGCATAAATTAAATTTCCCAATTTTTTCTCCAAAAGGTCAAAAAACCGACCCCGGACCCGCTTGGTCAAAACTCGAGGTTCGGACCAAAATCCATTTACCCATTCACCTCGGAGCCCGAATATATAATTAATTTTGGAATCCGACCTCGAATTGATGTCTAAATTTCCAAATTTCCGAAATTCCTAGTTTTCTACCCTAACCCCTAATTCTACCATAAAAACTCTAGATTTTATGTTGATAATTCAAGAAATGTAATGGGCAATTGCAAGAAAATGGTTTAGAATCACTTACCAACACTTTGGGAAGATAATGACTCTTGAAAATCGCCTCTACCCGTTTGGTTCTTGAAAAATGTGGAAGAGATAGCTTAAACCCCTGTTTGGATTTTGTTAAGTGCCGGGCGACAGTGTGCATCGCGTTCGCGAGGCCACTGTCGCGTTTGAGAAGAGCATTGGCTGCCAAGCCTTCGCGTTCATGAAACACTGTTCGCGTTCGCGTAGGCTACCCCCCACTGGACTTCGCGTTCGCGAGACATTGCTCGCGTTCGCGATGAAGAAAAGGCTGACTCCCCCCACTCCCCACCTAGTGCCTAACACTATGCGTTCGCGATGGGCTTGTCGCGTTCGCGAAGGGTAATGCCCCCATCGCTTCACGTTCGCGACCAAGCCTTTGCGTTCGCGAAGAAGAAATTCCGGCCTCATCATTTTACTCTTTGCGTTCGCGAGAGGACCTTCGCGAACGCGAAGAAGGATATGCCAGACACCAGAATCTGCAGAAAACCAGATTTGCCAAAGTCCAAAACATCCCGTGGCCTATCCGAAACTCACCCGAGCCCTCGGGGCTCCAAACAAAACATGCACACAAGTCTAAAAATATCATACGAACTTGTTCGCGTGATCAAATCGGCAAAATAATACCTAGAACTACGAATTTAGCACCAAATCACATGAAATTCTCAAGTACACTTTAGAATTCCTATCTTCTCAACTGGACGTCCGAATCACGTCAAATAAACTCCGTTTCTCACCGAATTTCAGAGACAAGTCTTAAATATCATAATGAACTTGTACCGGGCTCCGGAACCAAAATACGGACCCGGTACTAACAATGCCAAACATCAATCAATTCTTAAAAACAAATAATCTCCAGACTTTTAATTTTTATCAAAAATTTATAACTCAATCTAGGGACCTCTGAATTCGATTCTGGATATACGCCCAAGTCTCATAATTCGATACGGATCCACCGGGACCATCAAAATACACATCCGAATCCGTTTACCAAAAATATTGATCAAAATAAAATAAAATCAACTTTTTAAGGCATAAATTATTATTTTCATCAATTTTCAACATAAAAGCTTTTCGGAAACCTGCCCGGACTGTGCACGTAAATCGATAAGGGTAAAAATGAGATTTTTAAGGCTTAAGAGCGTTGATTCGAGTTCTAAAATATAAGATGACCTTTTGGGTAATCACATCGACTACTTTTCTACTCCCAAAATAAGTGCTGAAAAGTAATAGCAGCGTGTATGTCACGACCCAAAATCCACCTAGCCGTGATGGGACCTAACCTCATCCACTAGGTAAGCTAAATAATAACAATCCGATTTAATTTATATTTAACTGACTCTACTACACTCCCGAAGGACTGGTAGTACAAATCATGAGCTTCTAAGATTAGAATTTACAAAGGTGGTGTGAAATAAAAATACATCATCTCTTTGAAAATACATAAACATATTTTTAAATCTAAAGCTACCAAGATCAAGAGCCAGCTGTGACTGTATCGCATGTACATCTTAAATGCTAACTCCTGCCATGTACATCAACATCAACATCCAAAATCTGCACGCAAGGTGTAGAAGTGTAGTATGAGTACAACCGACCTCATATACTCAATAAGTAACAAACCTAACCTTAGGTTGAAAGTAGTGACGAGTTTGTACCAAGGTCAGATTCCACACCAATAACCAATAGCATATCATAACAATATAATTTAAAGCAGTACAAGTAATAACTCAATAATAAAATGCTAAGCTCGTATACAATTTCAGAAAATAAATATTTTCTTTTCAAGTATAACCGTAAAACTCAAATCTTTTGCCGAAAATCACTGAAAATATGAGTAAGTCTGAAATTTGTATTTTTTTTCTTAAAACTTTAACGACAGATAAGAAATTTTATTATTAGATGGCACGAGAAAAAATACTTCTCTATGTCTACATATCAAGTATGCATGTCTAATGTAATGCAACACAGTGATGAACTCATGTACTTACACTCTCAGAGTACTCCATCTCATTGTCTCACATTTTTACTCATCACGCTCAATATCCAGCACACTCAGTCACTCATCACTGTAAAGGGCAGATTCACTCCAAATATAAATGACAACTTGCACATAGTCACTCGATACTGTGTATGGCCAATCTAGCCCAGGGAAGATCCATCCCAAATATATATACATAATAACTGACATTCGGTCACTCAGTACTGTACAAGGCCAATCCAGCCTAGGGAACTCTATCCCAAATATAAATAAATAAATAAGGTAACTTCATTCCGTGGGATGTCCATCCCGAACATAAATAAATAATTAAGGCAACTCCATGCCCGAGGAAGTCCATCCCTAACATAAATAAATAAGGCAACTCTGTGCCCACTGAAATTCATTCCAAATATAATGTCATCTGCGCTCACTGTGGGGGGTGTAGACTCCGGAGGGGATCCTTCAGTCCAAGCGCTATAATAAGCCATTTATTAGGCCTGTTGTGGCGGGCAGCCCGATCCCATAACAATAAAGCCTATAAGACATACTGCGGCGTGCAGCCCGATCCATATAATAATAAAGTATATAAAGCCAATATGGCCTGCTGCGGCATGCAGCCCGATCCCATAATAATCCTCACAATCAGGCCCTTGGCCTCACTTAGTCATCAATCTCTCCAGTCTCTCGGGCTCATAATATCATGAAACTAGCCCAAAATGATAATATGATGTATCAATAAATAATAACAGAGACTGAGATATAATATGCAATGAATGAATATGACTTAGTATGAAATTACAATTTAAACATATAATTCGAAGATAAAAATGACTTTGGTGGGTCCCAATAATACCAACAATTGCCTAAGCATGATTTCTAACATGAGTCACACCTCAGTTTCTCTCACACATAAAATTACATGGAAAAATACAATTTAATTGGCTATACAGCTCTACGAAATCGACTGAGTCTCAATTTCTACGGTGCACGCCCACACGCCCATCACGTAGCATGTGCGTCACCTCCAAACAATTTATATAACACGTATAATTAGGGTTCACACCCCCAACTCCAAGTTTAGAAGTGTTACTTACCTCAAAACATGTTAACTCAATCCACTGGTAAGCCTTTTCTGCGATTATCCAACTCCGAATGGCTCGAATCCAGATGAATATTTCCTTGAAAATCACTCGGCAAAAATCGTTACAAATCGAGCTTTCTTGATTCAGCTCTTTAGTGATATTAAAACATCCAACTACTCTTACAACTTCAATCTATATCAATATAATTCAATTGGACCAATATTATTAAAATTTCCAAGTTTTAGTTCATTTAGGCATTTTATCAAACAGCTAGAGTGCATAAATCTCTACATCTCTTAACCATGGAATTAGTTCATCTAACTACCACCACTTACCAACAATTTATAACTTCCAATCATCACATACATGACCATTCATCCACACCCAACCAACAAAATTATATCAATTAATCGCCTTTCAATCTCTACCATGGTTATGTATTTAAATTGAGAATTTATGGATTCCAATCACCATACCATGAGTTCCAATACTTAATTTATACTCATCTTCCCATAATAAATCCATACATGTAAGTCTAAAGGTGTAGGATTACCTTTTTGGAAGAAATCTTGTAAAACCCTCCTTTGAGTTCTTGAACTTTTTTTTTAAAGATCTAAGTATTTTATGTGTAGATTTTATCAATATTAGTGTAGAAATAATGGAATTTCATACTAAGATAATGGTGATTGCTTACCTTGAAGAAGAGAGGAGTTGGTGGTCTTGGGTGAGTGGAGAAGAGCTCCAAAATCCGTCCAAATAAAGTGGAAAAAATGAACCCTGAATATAAGCCCATATTTCTGGGTTTCGGACGCTGCCCCGGATGCTATGGCAGCACTTCACTGCTAGCCCTTCTTTCGGAAGCGGCCCCGGCTGCTTCGCATCCGCATTTCACTCATCTGCCAGTCTTTGGTAATTTCATCATAACTTCTTGTGAAAATGTTCAAATGATGAACGGTTTGAAGCGCTAGAAACTAAACTCGAAGATCTTTCATTCAATAGGTTGTCCAAGACATAACTCCTTATATATATGTAGATATTCTTGTTCAAAGTTAGGTCTTGTGCCGAAATATATCAAATCGATCTGGAATGACTTCAAATTTTGCACACAAGTTGTAAATGACATAAAGAAGCTATTCAAATTTTCGAAATCTAAATCCAAGCCTGATATCACCAAAGTCAACTTCCGGTCAAACTTATGAACATTCCAAACCTTCAAGTTTCTAACTTTCGTCAATTGATGTCGAAACCTTCTAGAAATATCCAAATAAAATTCCGGGCATACGCCCGAATCCAAAATCACCATACGGACCTAACGGGGTCATCAAAACTTTGTTTCGAGGTCAAATACTAAAAAGTCAAACTTGGTCAACCCTTTTTCATTTAAGCTTCCAACATGAAATTCATTCTTCCGAACTAATCCTGAAACACCTAAAAAAATCAACACCGACGATTCACACACGTCATAATACATCATATGAAATTATTCAAGATTTCAAATAGTTGAAAGCAGCGTAAATGTTCAAAACAACAAGTCGGGTCGTTACAGTGTAGAAACTTTCTATGGGATGGAAAGACATACACACAAAGCCCCTTTGGTTGCATGGGATCTAGTATGCAGAACCAAGAAGCAAGGGGTCTAGGGATTCATGATATTATTATATGGAATGAAGAGGCAATAACAAAATATGTCTGGAACATAGCACCAAAGGCAGACAACTTATGGGTGCTTTGGGTTGATCACATATACCTGAAGGGGAGAATATGGTGGCAGTACAAACCTCCTCATGACTGTAGTTGGTACTGGAGAAAAGTATGTGCAATTAGAGACAAATTTGCAGCTGGCTATAGGCAAAACAATTGGCTAACCACCAATGGAAAATACACACTGAGTAGTGGATACAACTGGAAGAAAGGGGAAAAGGAAGAATAGCCTTGTGGAAGGTGGGTATGGAATCGACTGAACATACCTAAGTACAGTTTTATTTGTTGGCTTGTTGCACATAAAAGACTATTAACAAAAGACATATTAAAACGTATGGGGATCAGCGAGGATTGCCTATGTGTGATATAAGGTACTTAGGAGGAGACAATTGATCATTTATTCTTTAGATGTCAACTGTCAAAAGCATGCATGGAAGAAATCCAACGATGGCTGAACATGGGTATGACCAATACTGAGCTTCAGGGGATAGGAAGAAGGATGATAAGGAAAGTAAAAGGGAAAATGCGAAGGCCTTTTGTACTAGTTGTACTAGCAATACCAATGTACTACATCTGAACAGCAAGGAATGCAACACTGTGGAACCAGCAGGTTCCAAGACCTGGACATGTTTGTAACCGGATAAAGCAAGAATGCAAACATAAAGCATATGAACAAATGGGATGGAAGCAATTGTGCAGAGATAGACACATTGAGGCACTCTATAGATAAAAATTGTACAGGAGGAAGCTGTATATAGTAGAGTAGGGAGTAGGAAATAGAAAGTACAGGATTTTTTTTTCTGAGAGACTCTTGATGTACTGAGGTTCTAACTTATAAGTTCTTGTTAAGGTGAAAAATAAAATTTTTGTTTCACGCAAAAAAAAGAAAAGAATATTAGGTATACTAATATGCAGTATACCAAGGAATATTGAATATATCTTTTAACGAACTCTGACAAAGTATGCCATGATTTAACACTAATCATGGTATGCCAATGTACAATATACTAAAGAATATTGAGAATAGCAGAATTTAACACTAATCATGATATACCAATATAGTGTACCAAGAATATTTGATATACTATTTAACATACTCAAATAAAATATATCATGATTCAATAGTAAGCATGGTATACCAAATAGTAGTATACCAAGAATACTAGTATTCTATGATTCTTAAATCATGGTATACCAATATATAGTATACCAGGAGTATGGAGAATATTATTTAATATACTCAAATAAAGTATATCATGATTCAATAATAATCATGGTATACTACACATTACACTAAAATATTTGAATACCACTTAACAAACACAAATAAAGTATAACCACAATTCAACGGCAATCATGGTATACCGTGTAATATATCAAGAATATTGAGAAGATCGTATAATATATCAATAATCACAGTATACCATGATTCAACAGTAGTTACGGAATACTATTTGATATATATTGTATAATAGTACATTAGCATAACAGTATACTGCACAAAAGTATTCTATACATTATACTTATATTTGAACATCAAAAAAAAACAATCAACCAAAATTACACTTTTAATTAAAAATTAATAATTTTATTGACTTGTTTCAACTTTCAAATTTAATCTCAGTCTCTTGAACATGCCTAACAATTACATACTAAAATCTTTTTTATATTTTTTGTTCTTTATAGTTAAATCGATGAATCCTAAATTTGGTGTGCTACACTAATCATGGTATATCAATACGTAGTATATCAAGAATATGAGATAGCATGATTCAATACTAATTATGATATACCAATATATAATATACCAAGAATATTAGGTATACTATTTAACATACTCAAACAAAATATATTATGATTCTAATATTTCATGGTGTGGTGATACTAATTTTTACTAATATTGTCTTCCTTTGCTTTGCATCTTTCTTCTGGATTTTATGGTGTACCTATTTATCCTATGATTGTTGTTGTGATACTAATATTGTCTCCCTTTTTGTCCTTTTATCTTTTTTTTTTAGCCGAGGGTCTTTCGTAAACAACTCATCTACTTCTTCGGGGTAGGGGTAAAGTCTGCGTACACACTACCCTCCCCAGACCCCATTAGTGAGATTTTACTGGATTGTTATTGTTGTTGTATTTAACATACTCAAACAAAATATATTATGATTCAAACACTAGTCATGGTACACCAATGTGTAGTATACCAAGAATGTTAGGTATACCATTTAATATACTCAAACAAAGTATACCATGATTCAATGCTAGTCATAGTATACAAATATGTAGTATACTAAGAATATTTTGGATACCATTTAATACACTAGTAGTAACAATATACTAAGAATATTATTATAAATACCCTTAGCATACCACTAATCACAATATACAATATTCATCGCCAACTCAAGGAAAGAAATGTAGTAGCTCCATTGTAAGAAGTGTGATGACAGTTGTTCAATTTGCAGATGTAATTGAACAATTCTTTGGGACGTTTGAGACTTTAAGCAATTCTTTGGCAACTGTAGTACGTTCATTTACAATTTAAAATGCTGACACAAATACATAAAGGAAACTGAATAGCCAATTTTCAATTTGATAAGTTGAACCAAAGTAAAGTATAAAGGTAGAATATCATAATCCACTATATTGGCTACTATCAGGGACAGAATTAGGTGGCCGGAAGGGGATTCAGCCAAACCCCCCATAGCCGAAAATTATATTGCATATGAGATTAATTGTTTTTATGTATATATATATTAATTGTTGAATCCCCTTAGCTTCTTTGCATGTATTTATTTATTTTTTATTTTTTTAATCCCCTTTGATAAATATTGTATAGGATAAAATATGATATGACATGTGGCTGACTAAAAGGAGGACACGTGGAATCCAATATGGGATGGTTGAAAACCGAACGTAGCCACTACGCTTATCACCGAACAAATAACGTTCATAAAAGTGTATTAAAAGTTTTGCGCCCTGTAGCATTTACTAAGAAATATTCTATAGCATTAAGAGCGACGGTCCGTTACAGAGAATTTGGCATTTATACTCAACGTTACATCTCAATCAATGACCCTCATAATTGGCATTAAAGGAGGGCGTGATCCTAGAACCTTTTTTCCTAGGCATAGCTATAAATAGTGAGCTCAATTACCATTGTAAAAGAGACGAATTTTTTGGGAAGAATATATACTATATTCTATACAAAGGTTTGTACAATTTCACTTTCTTGCTTTTAGATCTCATCATTGGTGTGTTCGGGAACCGTATTCATATATAGGGAAAAATATGATATGACACGTGACCGACTAAAAGGAGGACATGTGGAATCCAAGATGGGATGGTTGAGGATCGAACGTAGCCACTATGCTTGTCACCGGAATGGATAATGTTCATAAAAGTGTATTAAAAGCTCTGCGTCCGGTAGCATTTACTAAGAAATATTCTACAGCATTAAGAGGGACGATCTGTTACAGAGAATTTGGTATTTATACTCAACGTTACATCTCAATCAATGACTCTTAATTAAAGGAGGGCATGATCCTAGAACCTTTTTCCCTAGGCATAGTTATAAATAGTGAGCTCAGTTACCATTGTAAAATAGATGAATTTTCTTGGAAGAACATATACCATATTCTATACAAAGCTTTGTACAATTTCACTTTCTTGCTTTTAGATCTCATCATTGCTATGTTCGGGAACCGTATTCACGGAATCGTCGTCTTTGCTATTTCATATATTTTCTAAAGCTAAGTATTGTGTATTTCTTCAATTATTATATTATTTCAGAATCAAATTAGTTCACTTGTCTAGAAATCACATATAAATTCAATTGTACCATTTTATGAGTAAATAGTTTGGCACCCACCGTGGGGCCTAGACAGCAGTGCAATTAAATTGATCCTTGCCTCTTTTATTAACATGTTTTAACGATGCACACAACCCCGAAATTCGAGGGAATCAACCACATTTAGAGGACTTAATCAGTTACATCCGCAATGAGGGGAATGACACCACGTCGATGCATGACAGACGGTACCCTCGACAGGTTCGGGAAATAACTCCCGATGTTGTTGACCAGGAGTAAGTAACGGATGCTGTGAGGATCCTACAAGAGCAAGATGCAATCATTCTAGGACAGTTCACGCGGCAAGATCAGGTTATGATAGAACTGAAGCAGGCGCTATCAGGTGCTTCGAATAATGCAAACATACGCGATCTGATTCCTCCCGCTGTTCTCGCAGACCAAACAACACAGAGAATCGATAACAACACTCCCAGGGGTGAAGTTGGCTCTGATGGGGCTTGGGGGAACAGATAGGGTCTTAATAACGAGAATAATTCATTCAAAGATGAGGTTTTACGGTTCATGAGGTAAGTGAACGCCCGCATGGATCAAATCTCGGGCGTACCACTAGTATTGAAAGGCCCGAACTCAAAGAAGTATGTTCAATTACCGTACAAGCCAAGTGCGGCACCAATACTGTTCCCGAAGCGTTTCAAAATGCCTAAAGTTCCAAAGTATGATGGAACTTCAAACCCACAGGAACATATTACCACTTGCACAACGACAGTGAAAGGAAATGATCTAGCTCCTCCTGAAATTGAATCTGTGTTGCTAAAGACATTCGACGAAACCCTCACAAGGGGAGCCCTAACGTGGTATTCATTACTGCCCAAGCATTCCATAGATTCCTTTGAGATGCTCGTAGATTCTTTCATTAAAGCTCACGTCGGGCCCGGAAAGGTGCAAGCCCGGAAGTCTGACATATCCAGAATCGCACAAAGAGAATCGGAATGGTTACGAGAGTTTTTCACCCGATTCCAGAAAGAAAGAATGTTGCTCCTGGCCGTTCCGGATTAATTAGAAGCTGAAGCATTCACCAAAGGATTGAATTCGAGAAGTTCACACGCTTCCCGGAAGCTGAATGAGAGCTTGCTTGAGTTTCAAGAAACAACCTGGGCAGATGTTTACAACCGGTACGAGTCAAAGATAAAGATCGAAGATGACCAGGTCAGTTTTACATCATCGGCCAAAGGGCGGGAGCAGAACAGAGAAAAATCAATGGATGAATACAACGCGGATAGGCGGACTATGAGGGGTCGATTTTTGCCCTACGAACGTACCGAAGACGGTGGCAGAAATTTCTGAGCAGCAAATAAGTTCACCGTTGACAGAGAGACTGACCGTGGTCGAAATAATAGATCACTTCAAGATAAACAAACGTCGGGGTATCAAGATCTTTCTTACCCTAGGTTATCAGAATATAACTTCAATGTTAGTGTAGTGGAATTGGTGTCAGCTATGAAGAACATTAAAGAAGCACGACTCTTGAGACCTATGAGGCCCGATTCCAGCTAGAGGGATCCCAATTTATGGTGCGAATACCACGGGACGAACGATCACGGGACATGGGACTGGCGACATCTTCGGGAGGAGGTGGCAATGCTATAAAAGAATGGCCATCACCGAGAATTCTTGAGTGATCGAGCTAAGAACAATTACTGCAGCAATAACGCAGAATCTTCGAAAGTAGGAGAAGAAGCCCCATGATAGACGATCAACATGATCTTTGGGGGGGGGGGCAAAATTAATGGGGTCACCTTTTCGGCTGCAAAGAAGACTAAAATATCGATAACTCACAACAAAATATTCCATGAGGATGATATCACTTTCACAGAGAAGCCCACAAACGGATTACTGTTACCACACAACGACGCACTGGTAATCTCTTTAAATGTGTTAGATTTTACAATTAAGCGTGTTCTAGTGGATCCAGGAAATTTGGCTAATATCATACAATGAAGGGTATTATAACAAGCTAAACTCACTAGAAGCATTATTCCGGCAAGAAAATTCCTCGCTTGATTCAACCTTGCGAGCGTGACAACCCCGGGAGAGATCCTGCTGCCCACGAACACTGAAGGAGTAATGAAAACAACTCTCTTCGAAGTAGTGGATGGTGATATGGGATACAACATCATCCTGGGAAGGTCATGGCTGCATGAGATGAAAGCCATACCTTCGACATATCACCAATTAATGAAGTTTCCAACGCCGGAAGGAATCAACCACATAAGAGGTGACCAACCAACAGCAAGGGAGATGAATGCAATCTCTATTTCCAGTAGCAAAGGGAAGGATCGCACGGCATAGCAATTATAGGAACCGGCGCCTACTCCCGAGTTAGAAAAGGTTATTCCAGAGGCAGAATCGTTAGAACAATATCAAGTGTCGAGATATTTCCAAGTACCAGAAGAAATGGAAGCAACGAAATCCACGACAGAGGAACTAAAACAAGTGTCATTATTTGAAGAATTCTTAGAAAGAAAATTTTACTTGGGAACAGGACTGCACCCCGAGATCAGGTCTGGTTTTATTGAATTCCTTAAAATTAACGTTGATTATTTTGCATGGTCACACGAGGATATGACAGGTATCCCAACGGAAATAGCCGTACACAAGCTAATTTTGGATCCCAACGTACCATCGGTACGACAGAAGAAGCGCCCTGTTGCCGAGGCCAGGAATAAATTCGTCAAAGAAGAGGTAAAATGTTTGCTTTGGTCAGAGAGGTAAGATATCCAGACTGGCTAGCCAATGTAGTAGTAGTTCCTAAGAAGAATAATAAATTTGTATGTGTGTAGACTATAAAGATCTTAATAAGGCGTGCCCGAAAGATTCATTTCCGCTACCAAATATCGATCAAATGATCGATGCCACGGCCGACCATGAGTTAATGAGTTTCCTTGATGCTTATTCGGGGTATAACCAAATTAAGATGAACCCGGGAGATCAGGAAAAGACTTCGTTTATAACAAATTTCAGTACATATTGTTACAATGTAATACCTTTCGGATTGAAAAACGCCAGAGCCACTTATCAACGGATCGTAAATAAGATGTTTGAAAAACAAATAGGAAAAACCATGGAATTTTATATAGACGATATGCTCGTTAAGTCTTTTAATGCAGGTGACCACCTTAAGCATTTGCAAGAAACATTCGATATCCTGAGGAAGCATAACATGAAACTCAACCTCAAAAAGTGCGCGTTTGGGGTCAGCTCCGGTAAGTTTCTGGGGTTTCTGGTCTCACAAAGGGGAATTGAGGTAAACCCCGAAAACATCAAGGCCATAGATGATATCTCGGATCAATTATCAAACGTGAAGAAAGTACAAAGACTCACAGGAAGGTTAGCAACTTTGAGCAGGTTTATTTTTCGGTCGTCGGAAAAGTGTCATCACTTCTTTACATTGCTAAAAAAGAAGAACAATTTTGAATGGACGTCGGAGTGCCAGTAGGCTTTGAGGGACCTGAAGAAGTACTTATCAATCCCTCCATTTCTCTCAAAACCAAAAGAAGGCGAAACATTGCTGGTCTACCTCGCAGTTTTAGAAGTTGCGGTAAGTGCGATTTTAGTCCAGGAGGACGAATGTATGCAATTTCCTATTTATTATGTTAGCAAAATTTTAACGGGAGCAGAAACTCGCTTCCCACATTTGAAAAAACTGGCCTTAGCTCTCGTAGTCACCGCTTGAAGCTGTGGCCCTATTTCCAATGCCACCCAATAGTTGTGGTGGCTACTTTCCCTTTGTGGAACATCCTTCATAAACCTGTATTATCAGGCAGATTGGCCAAATAGGCCGTCGAAATGAGTGAATTCGACATAGAATATAAACTGAGGACTGCAATTAAGTCACAAGTCTTGGCTGACTTCGTGGCCGATTTTAGTTCAAGACTGCTACTTTTGGAAACCAAGGAGGCAGTCATGGTGTCGGAATCGACATAAGGGGTTTGGACCTTATTTATGGATGGAGCCTCGAACGTAAAAGGGTATGGGCTCGAAATAGTTTTAATCACGCCTTCGGGGGAAACCTTAAGGCAAGCTATCAGAACAATTCCTTTAACTAATAATAAAGCAGAATATGAAGCTTTGATTGTATGGCTCGAATTGGCCCGGGGACTTGATTCTGAGGTTATCAAAATCAAATGCGACTCGTAGCTGGTGGTAAATCAGGTTTATGGGGTCTTTAATACCAAAGAAGAACGTATGCAACAATACGTGATAAAGGTCCAAGCTCTTTTGGCATGATTCCGGGAGTGGTCAATCACTCATATCCCGAGAGAGGATAACTCAAAAGCGGATGCATTAGCAAACTTAGGTTCATCAACAAAAATAAAGGAATCGGAGTCCGGAACAGTGGTACAACTGATGAGTTTAGTCCTTGATACGGATGTTTAATATGAAGTGAATTCGGCTAGTCTAGTCTGGGACTGGAGAAACGAAATAATCAACTACCTCGAGCACGGAAAGTTGCCCGACGATCCCAAAGCATCACGAGCATTACGCACCAAAGGTGTACGTTATAGCTTTAGGAAAGGCCAACTATATAGAAAATCTTTCCAAGGCCCGTTGGCCTGGTGTTTAGGAGCATCAGAAGCTGACTATGTTATGAGAGAAATCCACGAAGTGATATGCGGAAATCACTCGGGCGCAGAGTCTTTGGTGCTGAAATTGATACGAGCAGGATATTACTGGCCTCGCATGAAACAAGACGCCAAAGATTCCGTATGAAAATGTGATAAGTACCAGTGCTACGCATCACTTGTACATCGACCGGCAGAACACTTACATTCGGTTCTGTCCACATGGCTATTCATAAAATGAGGGATGGACATCATCCGACCGGTGCTACCGGCTCTCGGAAGGGTAAGGTTTATTTTAAATTTGACTGATTATTTTTCTAAATGGGTGAAAGCAGGTTCTTATCAGAAGATCGGAGAATGCGCAGTGGTCGATTTCCGGTGAGAAAATATAATTTGCAAGTTCAGAATACCAAAATAGATAGCATGCGACAATGGGCCACAATTTATCGGTGTAAAAGTTACAAAGTTCCTTGAAGACTTGAAAATAAAGAGAATCACATCTTCGCCTTATCATCCGAGCGCAAACGGTCAAGCGGAGTCAACAAACAAAGCAATCATTCAAAACCTCAAGAAAAGGTTGGAAGCAGCAAAAGGCAAATGGACCGAAGAGTTGCCCGGAGTTCTATGGGCATACTGAATAACGGCCAAATCAAGTACATGAGAAACTCATTTTTCCCTCGTATACGGTGTTGAAGCCTTAATCCATGTTGACGTGGGCGAACCCACTTTGATATATTCTCAGACAAATGGATAATCGAATAACGAAGCAATGCTAGTCAACTCGGAACTACTCGAGGGACGCAGGGACTTGGCGCATGTAAGAATGGCATCTCAAAAGCAGAGGATAGAGTGATATTACAATCGAAGAGCCAATTTCCGTTTTTTCAAAGTAGGAGACTTGGTTATAAGGAAAGTAACACAAAATACCCGGGAGCTCAACGCGGGAAAGCTAGGCCCAACGTGGGAAGGTCACTACCGGATTTCAGCTTTCCCTAGGAAAGGTTTATATGAGTTGGAGAACCAGAATGGGGACAAGCTCCCCAACAACTAGAACATTGCACACCTCAAAAGATATTATTGTTGATGAACAACACTCTAACTGAAAGTATGTGTTGCACTCTTTTTCCCTTCGTTCAGTTTTTGTCCCAATTGGATTTTTCTGGCAAGGATGTTTCATGACGCAGCAACAGAAAGCATACTACGAAGGTAGCAGCAATAAGACTTTTGATAGCAAGGCAAACGAACAAGCTTCCACACGGGGACAAGTGGGTAATCTTTGGTTCGATAGCAAATTCCTACCGGGAAGTTAAGTTTGCTACCGAACAGAGGTTACCCGACCATTCACGAGCACAAACAACCAGAGGACTGTTAGGTATTCTTTTGCTCGATAGCACGGATTCCTAAGGGGAAACACGACATATTGTCGAGTGAAGGATTACCTAGAAATTCATTGGTGGGACCTTCGAGGATACAAGACTTCCAGTATTCTAATTCGCATTCTTCGCATTCAAACACTGGGGGATGATATGCGGATACGGCAACAATGACTATCACATCAATCGGGAATGAAAATTCGGAAATAAAATGCATCATCGGGACCGGGGACTGCGCAGCCAGCAGTGACGAAGTTAGGAATTTTTCCAAGGGTATTCAAATTTGAAAGAAGTGAAAAAAATTTCCGACAAAGGGTGTTCAATATATGTTATATACCTCTAAAACGTAATATTTTACCTACATACACAGTGCAATTTTTCGACGAATGATGGTCAGTTGACCACCCTTGTGACCATGTGGCTTCGCCACTGGAAGCTAGCCCCGTAGAAATAAATTGTACAAAATAGTCACAAATAATGGCAATTTCTTTTCTGCATAGCAAAATGCTTATGTAATTTCTGAACATAGAAGGAATAAAATGAAATCCTTTTGCTTTTATCTTGTTTCTTGTCTGAGCGATGAGCTGATTTTGTCATTTGAAAGTTAAATAAGTACTTCAAATGTTAGTGCCATAATAAACATGAGACGTCCTCTTCAAGAGCACCGTAAACATAGAGAGGGCCCCCTCTTATAAAAACTCTCACGTTAAAGGGTTGATTGCGGAAGAATCAATGCCCGAAATCCAAAATGTCATCGGGGAAAAATACACCCGAAGTCGCATATGAAAAGAATGCAAAAAGCAAATTTGCACAAATATTCATAGAAACCTTCACGTAAAAGGGAAACTTGCACAAATATTCATGAAAACCCTCATGTAAAAGGGATAATACTCGGAACCGAAATTCCTCGAAGAAAAGGCATCCGAGACTACACATAGTAAAGCGCAAATTGAACAACATGCGCGGAATACTTGAGCAAATGCAAAAGTTAAAAGCTTGCATAGATACTCAAACGAAAGTAAGACTCAAACGATATTTGAGCAAAATGTATGTCCTTATTCACAAGAACGGGCCAAAACGTTACAAGTACAAAATGAGAAAAGAAAGGAAAAGCTAAACTGCAGCGTCTCCGGAACCAAGAGGAAGAGGAGCATCCGCATTACCAGAAAGAGTAGTTCCGCCAATGGCTCAGCGCTTTTCCCAGTTTGTCCTTTGGCCTCATCGCCTTCCGATCCTTTTTCAGTTTTTGAAAACTCGGAATCGGAATCGGAAGAACCTGGAGCATCAGACTGTGTCAGGAGTCCAGTTTTTGCTGCCAACTTAAGCTCTCGGGCCTTAGCAATTTCGGCCTCAACATTGATGATACCAGCTTTGGACTCTTCCAAGGTTTTTCTCCTCATGCTATACATGGAATAAGGTTTTTCAACAATGAGGGAGCCGCTCAACCCTTAAGTTCTGCTTTGAGTTGAGTGACCTTGGCGGAAAGGTTTTCCCGGGCGGATCTAGCAGATTGGAGGCTGATATCTAGCTCACAGATAGTTGAACTAAAGAGCCTACTATGCTCGATAGTTTTCCTGTACTTCTCTTCCAGCTGGGCATGTTTCGCCTCCATGACAGCAAGCTCTTAACTTTTGGAATTCAAAGTTTCTTCCAAGTTAATCACTCTTTCAGCGGAGGCAGCCTCGCGGTCGGTTGCAGCAAAAAGGGAGTTCTGGACTTCTGCCCATTTGGCCTTTGCCTCATCAAATCTAACCCTCAGCGGTCCATTTTCTTGGTTGAGGGTTACTACTTCTTGATCGCTTTGCTGCAAACGAGCCTCCAAAATAACGGTCTTAACAGCTCTGGTTTCCAGTTCTAAGAGGCGGAGAACAATTTGGTCTTGTTCCACCAAAAGCCGATCCCGTTCAGAAGTAAGTTCTTCCTTCTCACGAATCAACCTTTGAAGGCCCTCAAAAGCAAGAAAGTTGGCCTATAAAATAAAAAGAGGTAAAATTTAGAATACACTCGTTCAAAGTAAAAGAAATAACAGAGGAAGGAAGGAACGTACCGCTGTGGCATTGTGCATGGCATTGTTCAACAAGCACTCTTCCGAGAGTGCCTGAATCTTTTCCTAGTCTTTTGGCTTCAGATAATTAGCAAGCTCCACCAACCGGGACAAAAAGTTGCACCCGGTAGAGACCAAAAGAGTAACGTTCCTCCTCTTTTGTGGATCTTCGGAAGGGGTGGCATAATTTTTCCCCAAATTCCCATGAACTGGGGACTGTGGAAGAGGAACACCTTCTTCACGGTCAGGTGCGGCTGATGAAGGTGATATAGCAACTGCTGATGGAAAAGTGGATGAAGATGGAAGTAATGTAGCAGTTGCTGATATTGGTGAAGGTAGAGATGGAGCTGATGGAGTTGAAGAGTGAGAAGCAGTTGCATCCAATGCAATGCTGGTTCTTTGATGCTCGCCAACCAAAGACGGCAAGGACCCGGTACTTAGCATCGCAACACCAATTACAACAATTGGGGCTAGGAAGCGGGAGTTGGCATATTCTACTAAATCAGATTCTCCCCAAAGTGCTGAGACGTCGTCTTCAGTTGGTGCAACTATCTCAACAGGTTGAGCATCCTGTTGAGATGATGAGGATCGTCGCCTTCTGTGTAAAGAAGCTTCTTCTTCAACAGCTTCTTCATCATCGTCAATCATCACGGTGTCTACGACCGGCCCAGAAGGAGTCCCAGTTATCATCGCCACCGGAGACGATTCGAGGGCATCCATCTTTGCCCTTTTATTCTTTTCCCCAGCCGCGGAGGAGCGTCTTCTATTTTTTTGTTTATCCTCCGGCCGGGGACTCCGTAAAGAAATATTTGTACCCGAAACAGGCCCGGAGATACTTGTTCGAGTAAGTGCTTCCTAAAGCAGTCTCGTTGCATCAGCAGGATCAGCCAGAACGTCCTCCTCGGGGACAGCAACAGAGCCCGCAGGTAGACCTAATTCCATGAACAAAGTCAGAAAGGTTCAACCAAGTTCTTCATATAAAACAATGGAAGCAAGGTAAATTAGAGTTACCATAATTTTTGACCTTCCACCCGTACTTAAGGGCCAGTTTTTTCCATGAACGAGTTTCGGCCGTTGTAACGTCCAAAATCTTCTGAACCCACCGGTTCAAACCTTCCACCACCGATATGAGACATCGAGTTGCTGAAACATGCGGAGGGTGAAGAGATGACACGGCCATAAAAGAATATCTAGTAATAGAAATATTATATAAAGAGCTTACGACTGCAGTTCCAAGCAACCGGAAATGATGAAGTCGTTGTCGGAATGATGTCGCTGGTGGCAACTGCAACGAACCGCTCCATCCACCCACGGTCGTTGTCATCATCCATGCTAGACAACAAAGCATGGTGGTCATGCTTGCAAAAGTTTATCATCCCCCCGCGGAAGATTTCGGGGGAATAGAGATTCATCATATGAGCTAAGGTTAGCTCCTCCCCAGTTTCTTGGCACAAGCGTCGGAGGCAGGCGATCATCCTCCACACTGAAGGACTTACATGTGCCAAACTCACATGGTAGCGAAGGCAAAACTCCGCAATCACAGAATCAAGCTCTCCGCTCAAACAAAACGCACCCAAAGTAAAGGAATATGTGAAAAAGTATGTAAAACCTTCCTTGGGAAGGGTCACCCGCTCCGATAGATCAAGAGCAATGATTTTCAACTCATTGCAGCGGTAGTCCTCCTTCACAGCAGGGATACTGGAAGGACGAATGGAAGAAGTGTACCTACTAACAGCCCATGTACAAGGGTTAGCAGTAGGGAATTTCTCTTCAAAATCCTTCGAAGTACTAAGCCTCATTGGGATGATGGAATCCACTGTTTGAGGAATGGAGTCCTAAGTTTTGTTCTTATTCTTTGAAGAACCACCACGTTTGGAAGAAGAAGCCATTGGAAAATAAGGAGGTAAAGAGTTTGTGTTTGAAGAAAATTAGGAAAAGGATGGAAAATAAGGATGCAAATCAGAAACTCAAGCAATTGTGAAGCGTAAAGGAAAAGAAAGTCGCGTATAAGTAAAATTCTGGCGGCTAAATTCATGGCCATGATTACCTCGATAATCGATAAAAGTTGTGCTGAATCATGGGATGACGCGTGTTCGGGGCATTAAATGCGGAGAGACGTGTGTCTAATCAACTGTGAGAGACCTTCAGAGGGAGCTATAGTAATTCCCGCCAAAAAAGTATTTCTACCAACTTTCCGGTAACACAAAATTATGTCACCGAAAAGCAGAGGGACTATCTATATAGGGTAAAATATGATATGACATGTGGCTGATTAAAATGAGGACATGTGGAATCCAAGATGGGATGGTTGAGGACCGAGCACAGCCACTACGCTTGTCAGCGGAACGGATAACGTTCATAAAAGTGTATTAAAAGCTCTGCGCCCGGTAGCATTTACTAAGAAATATTCTACAGCATTAAGAGCGACGATTCGTTATAAAGAATTTGGCATTTATACTCAACGTTATATCTCAATCAATGACCCTCATAATTGACATTAAAGGAGAGCATGATCCTAGAACCTTTTTCCCTAGGCATATTTATAAATAGTGAGTTCGATTATCATTGTAAAAGAGACGAATTTTCTGGGAAGAACATATACTATATTCTATACAAAACTTTGTACAATTTCACTTTCTTGCTTTTAGATCTCATCATTGCTGTGTTCGGGAACCGTATTCACGGAATCGTCGTCTTTGCTATTTCATCTACTTTCTAAGGCTAAGTATTGTGTATTTTTTTTAATTATTATATTATTTCAGAATCAAATTAGTTCACTTGTCTAGAAACCACATATAAATTCAATTATACCGTTTTACGGCTAAATAAATATATAATGTTATAAAATCAACCAAAAGACTAATATAATTTGCACGCTCCCAACTGCAGATCCTTTTAAGAGCTTCCTGCACCATAAGATGATAAAAAATTAATTAAGAAGCTACTTCGACCGAACCAAATTTTTCCTACTTAGTTAGTAAAAGCTATGTCACAATTTAAGTTACCTTTTATTTAGTAAGCAAATCCCACTGCAATATCTTGAAAAGATGCAGGGGCTTTAGCAATATTTTTGAACATCTAAGGAGCACAACAAAAGAAATTTCTTAGGAACTACATATGTTTGTTATTGATAATTTCTATAGCTCTGGACTACTGAATTGGTAAAGAGATGATCGACTTTTTGTCCCCTTTTTCCCACACCCCAGATGATATTTTTGTATAAAAGTTCAATCTTGGATTATAAATGTAAAATTTACAGATGATTGGTATGAAAGGAGAAGATGGGGAAGATCTTTTCTCTTTTACCAAGAAGATTATTTTCTATAAAAATTGGCTTGAAATAAAAGTGTAAACTCTATAGATGAATGGTATGAAAAGAAAAAGATGAAAGAAGGTTTTTTCTCTTATACACAGAAGAGAAATTTTATATAAAAAATTAATATTGGTCTCTGATGGAGTGACTACTTCTTACAGTTGAATGATATGAAAGTAGAGGGAAAATAAAGTTAGGGGTGGGTGACTTTCACAGAATTGAGAAGAGGTGGAGGAGAAACTTAATCCAGGAGAGAAGAGATCTGGGTATGCAGCAGAAGAAATTTGAGGGCACCGATAGTCATTTTAGGTTTTATTCTAAATCCGCTTATCTTGATTAGTGTTTTTTTCAAAAACGCTTTCGGAGGGAAGCATTTTGTGTTTGGCTAATCACTCTAAAAAACACTTTTGAGCAATTTATTTATCCAAACTTTTTAGAAAGTGCTTTTAAGTATCAAATTACGAATAAGGACATGAATAGATTTACTTAATAATTAATATTATAAGTAAATAAATAATCTTAAAAATTTATTATTACATGCAATAATTAAATATTTTCATTTTATTTAAGTAAAATATGAAAATAAAATTTAAAAGTACTTAATTCTTTTAATATAAGTTAAATATATTAAAAATCATTTAACAAATATAAAAGCATTCACCCCTAAAGTCACTATATATTAGAAAGTTATCCTAAAAATAATAAGAAATATTTATACATTAATATCCTAAGTATTAGATTTAACGATTATTTTGGTATATACTATATTTTGTTAAGGGTATTTTTGGTAAGAAAAAAAGTCAAAACTGATTCTGCTTCTGTTTTTGAGAAGAAACTATTTTTTTCTACTTCTTAAAAACTGCTTCTGTTTCTTCTCAAAAATACTTTTTTTCCTCAAAAAAACTTAGCCAAACATCTCAAATTAGGAAAAAAAGTATTTTTGAGAAAAAAAATATATATATATTTTTCTTTTGAGAAATTTAGCCAAACAGGCTATTACTTGCCGAGAATGTCATAAAGTTCTACTAGCAGTGGGGTATTTCTCCCCTTTTCTGTTTCTTTGACAGAGATAAATCATTGAAAAATAGTAGAGTTAATATGCTCTTAGCCTCTAAATAACAATTTTTAAATTATCGACTTCCTTTCTCTTCACCTTTGATTCTGATGACATTTTAATCAATTACCCTCTTCTCCAATGTTTAATTTACCCCTCTTATCCACAGAAAACATCATATTTTTTCACTACTGAATTCGTTATGTTAATTTCTCATTACTATGGGCTGCTGCTTGCCCAAATTAAAAAAAATAGAAAAGGAAAACAATTTCACTATCATGATTGTGGTCACAATTTACTATACATGGCGTACATATACTAGTCCAACAGGCCAAAAATAATTACAATGCAACAGCAGTTGTTTTGGTTAAAATAGCACGGGTTAACCAGTTGTCGAATCGATAATTAAAAGATAGTCATTATTTACAAAGTCATTGAAAAATAGGCACTATTTTGCAGCAACACGAAAAGTTCCAGCATAATATACTGGAGATTGGAGCACTTGTGTATAAACTTCCAGCATATTATGTTGGAACTCCAGCACACAGAAAGTTCCAGCATAATAACCGGAGATTAGAGCACCTGTGTATGAACTTCCAACATATTATGTTGGAACTCCAGCATATTATGCTGGAATATTTCCGGATTTTAACAATATTTTTCTTCAGATTTATCTTTACATGAAAAATGGCTAAATTTCAACTACTTTTAAAATTGTGGCTATTTTTGAATCACAACTTGTAAATCTTGCTATTTTTAAATTTCACTCGTTGTTGGGACCAAATGATTTTATGGCCCATTATAAATTTATTTTTAATTTTATGATCTCATCTCTTTTTTTTTACACATGAGAAATCTATTTTTTACATGTGAAAGATCTTAAAAAGACATTTTCTTAATTCCAACATTATAAAAAGCCACGAAGGCCTATTTCCTCCTTGTTTTCCCATGTGTTCTAATATTTTTATTCTTCTTATTGCATATTACAACTTCATTTAAAAGAAACAAAATCATAGTCATATCAAGCAACAGTTCACCATTACATCTATGTATTTACACGGGTCTCCATAATCATGGAACCATCTATACAAAATATCAAAAACATATAGGGAGGAATATAAAATAATCTTTAGGTAACTCTAAAGTGTTGCAGCTTCAGACGCCCCCGAAGAATTTATATACACTTCCAAGTAGTCTCTTNTTATTACATGCAATAATTAAATCTTTTCATTTTATTTAAGTAAAATATGAAAATAAAATTTAAAAGTACTTAATTCTTTTAATATAAGTTAAATATATTAAAAATCATTTAACAAATATAAAAGCATTCACCCCTAAAGTCACTATATATTAGAAAGTTATCCTAAAAATAATAAGAAATATTTATACATTAATATCCTAAGTATTAGATTTAACGATTATTTTGGTATATACTATATTTT
The DNA here is from genome assembly GCA_000715115.1 of Nicotiana otophora. Taxonomy (NCBI): domain Eukaryota; kingdom Viridiplantae; phylum Streptophyta; class Magnoliopsida; order Solanales; family Solanaceae; genus Nicotiana; species Nicotiana otophora. The sequence goes on along the minus strand of AWOL01S0010303.1, from coordinate 69,171 downwards.
GTTAAGGGTATTTTTGGTAAGAAAAAAAGTCAAAACTGATTCTGCTTCTGTTTTTGAGAAGAAACTATTTTTTTCTACTTCTTAAAAACTGCTTCTGTTTCTTCTCAAAAATACTTTTTTTCCTCAAAAAAACTTAGCCAAACATCTCAAATTAGGAAAAAAAGTATTTTTGAGAAAAAAAATATATATATATTTTTCTTTTGAGAAATTTAGCCAAACAGGCTATTACTTGCCGAGAATGTCATAAAGTTCTACTAGCAGTGGGGTATTTCTCCCCTTTTCTGTTTCTTTGACAGAGATAAATCATTGAAAAATAGTAGAGTTAATATGCTCTTAGCCTCTAAATAACAATTTTTAAATTATCGACTTCCTTTCTCTTCACCTTTGATTCTGATGACATTTTAATCAATTACCCTCTTCTCCAATGTTTAATTTACCCCTCTTATCCACAGAAAACATCATATTTTTTCACTACTGAATTCGTTATGTTAATTTCTCATTACTATGGGCTGCTGCTTGCCCAAATTAAAAAAAATAGAAAAGGAAAACAATTTCACTATCATGATTGTGGTCACAATTTACTATACATGGCGTACATATACTAGTCCAACAGGCCAAAAATAATTACAATGCAACAGCAGTTGTTTTGGTTAAAATAGCACGGGTTAACCAGTTGTCGAATCGATAATTAAAAGATAGTCATTATTTACAAAGTCATTGAAAAATAGGCACTATTTTGCAGCAACACGAAAAGTTCCAGCATAATATACTGGAGATTGGAGCACTTGTGTATAAACTTCCAGCATATTATGTTGGAACTCCAGCACACAGAAAGTTCCAGCATAATAACCGGAGATTAGAGCACCTGTGTATGAACTTCCAACATATTATGTTGGAACTCCAGCATATTATGCTGGAATATTTCCGGATTTTAACAATATTTTTCTTCAGATTTATCTTTACATGAAAAATGGCTAAATTTCAACTACTTTTAAAATTGTGGCTATTTTTGAATCACAACTTGTAAATCTTGCTATTTTTAAATTTCACTCGTTGTTGGGACCAAATGATTTTATGGCCCATTATAAATTTATTTTTAATTTTATGATCTCATCTCTTTTTTTTTACACATGAGAAATCTATTTTTTACATGTGAAAGATCTTAAAAAGACATTTTCTTAATTCCAACATTATAAAAAGCCACGAAGGCCTATTTCCTCCTTGTTTTCCCATGTGTTCTAATATTTTTATTCTTCTTATTGCATATTACAACTTCATTTAAAAGAAACAAAATCATAGTCATATCAAGCAACAGTTCACCATTACATCTATGTATTTACACGGGTCTCCATAATCATGGAACCATCTATACAAAATATCAAAAACATATAGGGAGGAATATAAAATAATCTTTAGGTAACTCTAAAGTGTTGCAGCTTCAGACGCCCCCGAAGAATTTATATACACTTCCAAGTAGTCTCTTCAGATGGCATATTCCAAAGAAAAATATTTTCTCTACATTTCACGAAGTTTCTTCTCAAGGCATTTCACAAATCAACCATGCCATACAATAGACAGTCATAAGATTGCACATTCAGCACAGAAAATATTCATCTACTTGGCACATGATTCTTCTGCTTCCAAAGACGTACATGATGAAGAAAGACGAGGACTTTTAGTTTCCTAAGATGCATGTGGTGAAGGAAGACGGGGACTTCTAATTTCCAAAGACTCGCGTGGTGAAAGAAGACGAGGACTTCTAATTTCCAAAGAACTACGTGGTGAAGGAAGATGAGGAGGACTTTTATTTTCGAAAGACGAACGTGATGAAGGAAGATGAGGACTTCTATTTTCCAAAGACGCACGTGGTGAAGGAATACGAGGACTTTTATTTTCCAAAGACGCATGTGGTGAAAGAAGACGAGGGCTTTTAATTTCCAAAGACGTACGTGATGAAGGAAGATGTGGAGGACTTTTATTTTCCAAAGACGCATGTGGTGAAAGAAGACAAGGGCTTTTAATTTCCAAAGACGTGCGTGATGAAGGAAGATGCGGAGGACTTTTATTTTCCAAATATGTATGTGATGAAGGAAAACGAGGAGGACTTTTAATTTCCAAAGACGGACGTGATGAAGGAAGATAAGGACTTCTAATTTCCAAAGACGTACGTGATGATGGAAGATGAGGACTTTTAATTTCCAACGACGCACGTGGTGAAAGAAGATGAGGACTTCTAATGTCCAAAGATGTCAAAGGAAGATGAGGAAGACTTTTACTATCAAAAGATGTACATGATGGAGGAAAATGAGGACTTTTCCCTGCAAGCAACAAAGCGTCAAGCGTGTCAAAAACCATCCAGATATATAAGAGTGTCCTACAACAGTCATTAAGCTATTTGAACCTGGATTAATGTCTTCTACATCATGAACCTTATGGATACTCATGTTCTCTTCGTCACTTTCAGGAACAGCTTTACCCGGTGTAGGTGAAGTTGATTTGAACTGACAATAAGCTGATGTGAGTTGTTGATGCATCTCTATCATCCTCCCACATTCTTCATCCTTCCTATCCATCTCAATGAGGATCTGTACAAACGCACACACGAAATAAGATGCATACATGGAGGAACATATAAAATGGATTGTACAATTGGTCATACCTGAGCAGGAGTGTACTTGAATAATGGTTCAAACCTTTGCCTGCAGTACTCATTGAAGAGGAGTGTACAGATTATCAATGGAATAGTGAAGCTTGATGCCGTTGAAGATTTTTTAAATCCAAAGACTGCCAAAGCTATAATTTGCATCAGCACCATTGAGAAAATTGTGGTGTTGTGCACAATAGGCCAATAGGTTCCACCAGTTTGATATTTTGTCACATATACATTGAGGATCTGAAAGTTTCCTTACGTTGTCAAACCACAGGCTATAAAGCGGAAAAAAGATGCAAGCGCATGGATATCATCAGTGAAAAGGAAGGTACACAAGCTGATCAGCAAAAACATTGAGAATAAATCCCTTTACTCATCTCAACAAGTACTGCAGTGTTTTTATAAGCAGAAAAAGAAACTTGTTGAGTTCTAATAGAGAAAGCAGTGAGAAGTGAAGTGCATAAGCTTCTTTAAATAAAGCTTATAATTTAGAGGGAATACATAATTTAGAAGGAATACAAAAATAACATATTATATATATATATATGTGTGTGTGTGTGTGTGTGTGTGTGTGAGAGAGAGAGAGAGAGAGAGAGAGAGAGAGAGAATAACTATTCTAACATTAAAATTGCAAGTAACACTGTCAATGTCCTACAACAATGACAATACCAATCTCAATGGTTCAAGTAATTATCAAAGAATTGCAATTTCAACAAGCTCACAGAAAGATAGCTTCAATAACACATGTTGATTTTTAGTTTTGAACTAATCAACTAGAAAAGAATTATAATGTAGCATCTAATTTCATATTTACTTGCTTTAAGGTTATCTTCGTTTTAAGTCATTTTCTATCTTTCAAATAATCGTTTTTAGATCAAAGTTGGAGAATAAAAAAGTGAAGGAGAGAACACAAGAAAAAAAGAGCAGAATCATCAAAGAATCGTCGGCAGAAGAAAAAGTAGAAGAGAAGCAGAAAAAGCGCAAAAGCAGAAATCGCAAGAAGAAGGGTCACTTTGAAGGGGGGAAAAAAGAAGCAAATCAAAAGATGCACAGAAGAAATAAATGGGTAAGTGTTTTTGAATTGCGCAGGTTGGTAAGATATGTTGTTTGGTGCAAATTAACCATGTAACCTTTAAGGAGGTTGACTGTGAAATGTTCATTAACTCAACTTGTATTAACCTACCAATATTTGGCCCAAACTGCTTATTTGATACCTCTATAATTCATAAAAGAATACACATTGAAAACTACATAAGAAGAAGACAATAAAGGAATCACGAAGAATGCGGAAAGAGGAGTCCTGGTTTTCTAAAAGCAAAAGGTCCTAGTTTATCTTGTAGCAACCGTTTACTAGTTTTTCCTAATTTTTTTATCTTGGAAAGTCAGATTCGAAAGAAATGAACATCTCTCAGAACATACATACTGATAAAGAAAAATGTTAGTGCCAACAAGAATGTCCATTCTAAAGACTCAGTAACCAAAATAACGATGAGCTAATAGAGATAAAAACAAGAGGATGTAAAAGAAGATTTAAACAAAATGGGAAGTATTTACCTGATTACGATATACAAAGTAAGCAATGGAGAAATAAACCACCAAGAATGGGAGTATTAAAGGTGCCAATATGGCATATGCAAAGCCAAAAAGCCCAAATAGGAGGATCCTCGGAACTTCTGTATGGTATGGAAAAGTCAGCGTTCCATGAGATGATGGTTCCCTGTTTCTGAGAATAAACCTGGAGAACAATCTGCAGATGATACCAAATGGTTGTATGAGTTCAACAGAGAGACTTGCCCAGCCTGATGTCAAAACATAAGTCACAAAAAAGGTGGCCTGCAAGAAGAAAAATCATATTATGCAATCAATCAACTCTTGTGGTCACGTGATTAAATGAATTATACCGATACCAGTATCATTGATGAAAGACTATGGTAAACTAGTCCATTTACATTGCTAAGGGAAATGTAGATACTGAGGAAATTATAAAAAAGCAGGGGAAAAAGTAGGTGTACGAGAGGTTCTCTAATCCCCAACTAGACAGGTTAGAAGCAGATTTGGCACTAGAAGACATCATTATGCTGCTGTTGTTTTGTTTGGCTTGCAATCAAATTCAGCCTCAGATTTTAAATATTTACCTTCTCTGCCCTTTACAAATCAAACGAGGTTGAATACTGTTAGTTTACACATATGTATAGTGTAGTCTTGTCCCACATTGGAAGAAGAGTAATATCTCCTTTTAGTGTATAGCTATAAATAACGACCTCTTGTATTGTATTTATCATCCAATATCGATAACATATTTTCTACCGTGCTTTCTCACATGGTATCAGAGCATTAGTGAAAAACCCGTCGTTGTGCATCATTCCAGCGACTTCCGGTAAGCAAGACCTCTTCGCCGTGCAATTTTCTGGCGACTTAGAAGACTGTCCGTAAGCAAATCATTTTCTCTCCCGTTGATTATAGTCAAAGCCAGGTTGATCGGCTTAACGCTCGTCTTGTTGCAAAAGGATATACTCAGATTTTTGGGCTTGATTATAGTGATACTTTCTCTCCCGTGGCTAAAGTAACATTTGTTCGTCTCTTTTTGTCTATGGTTGTTGTACGTCATTGGCCTCTTTATCAGTTAGACATTAAGAATGTTTTTCTCCACGGTGATCTTGAGGAAGAAGTTTATATGGAGCAACCACCTGGTTTTGTTGCTCATGAGGAGTTTAATGGTTGTGTGTGCAGATTGTGCAGGTCACTATATGGTTTGAAACAGTCCCCTCGAGCTTGGTTTGGTAAGTTCAACACAATTATTCAGGAGTTCGGCATGACTCGTAGTGAGGCTGATCGCTCTGTGTTTTATCGGCATTCTGCTTCTAATCTGTGTATTTATCTAGTGGTTTATGTTGATGATATTGTTATTACTGGCAATGATCAAGATGATATTACTAATCTGAAGCAACATCTCTTTCAACACTTCCAGACTAAGGATCTGGGCAGATTGAAGTATTTTCTAGGTATTGGGATCTCTCAGTCTAGCTCAGGTATTGTTATTTCACAGCGTAAATATGCCTTAGACATTCTTGAGGAGACTGGAATGATGGGTTGCAGAGCTATTGACTCTCCTATGGATCTGAATGCTAAGCTTCTGCCTGGACAGGGGGCGCCTCTTAGAGACCCTACGAGATATAGGAGGTTGGTTAGCAAATTGAATTACCTAACAGTGACTAGACCTGACATTTCTTTTCCAGTGAGTGTTGTAAGTCAGTTTATGGATTCTCCCTGTGATAGTCATTGGGATGCAGTTGTTCGCATTTTTCGGTATATAAAGTCAGCTCCAGGCAAATGATTACTATTCGAGAATCGAGGCTACGAGCAGATTGTTGGTTACACAGATGCTAATTGGGCAGGATCACCTTTTGATAGGCGTTCTACGTCTGGATATTGTGTTTTAGTAAGAGGTAACTTGGTCTCGTGGAAGAGCAAGAAACAGAATGTAATTGCTCGATCTAGTGCCGAAGCCGAATATCGGGCCATGGCTATGGCGACGTGTGAGTTAGTTTGGGTCAAACAGTTTCTCTGAGATATTGTTACAAAGTTTGTAAAGTCGAATGATCAACTAGCAGATATTTTTCCTAAGTCTTTTACTGGTTCCCGTATTAGCTACATGTGTAACAAGCTCGGTACATATGATGTGTATGCACCGGCTTGAGGGTAAGTGTTAGTTTACAGATATGTATAGTGTAATCTTGTCCCACATTGAAAGAGGAGTAATATCTCCTTGTAGTGTATACCTATAAATAGGGACCTCTTATATTGTATCTATTATCCAATATCAATAACATATTTTCTCCCGTGCTTTCTCACAAATACCAAATCAAACAATGTTGAAAAGCAGCAGTTTTGTTTGACTTCTCTTATTTTCAGTGTCACAGAAAATGGAAGATATTTCCCTTTTCTGCCTTTATCAAATCGAACAATGTGGGAAAGCTAATATGTACTTCCTTAAGAGGATTAGTACCTTCCCTTTCCACTCCTGAATAACCTTGAATTGAATTTTGCACTACTTGCACGTAATATTTCCATACCACAAGTTTAATGCTAAAACCAAGATAGAAACTACACAAAGAAGACCAGCTCTGGCAATCATCAACCAACAGAAAAGCTAAAAGAAGCTATTATCGTTAATCACATAAGAAAGCCTCAAAATAAAATAATATGAATACCTAAATTCAAGATATCGAGATCTCTCTCGAGAGAGAGAGGGGATGTATATTTATCAATATTTAAACAAGATAGTTATACCAAGAGGGAAAGCAGGTAAACACATGGAGAGGGGGTGCAGTTACCGTTGATGGCACAGCCGTTGAAAGTAGATTGTTTACATCCTTAAAGATTTTGTTTAATCTCTCAATAACAGAACCGGAGACAATGTTACCAAAGAAAACATTCCAGATGAAGAAGTATATAACTTTTATGCATGCACTCCTCTTCCTGCCACTACGAGAGATAGAGCCCTCCATTTTAGAAAATAGCATCATCAATGGAGGAACAATGTAGGAAAATAAAATTAATACAACACTTGGTAGATATCCAGTGACTAGCTGAGTCACTCCTCTCCTGCAAGAAAGAGGGGGAAAAGGATTACTACATTGCTCGTGTATGTTTTCCTCTTATAAATTGAAAAGCTCTAATTAAAGCAAACAGGAAATATCATAATACAAAGGAAGAAGGTAAAGTTCCAGCATCATCCTCTCAAACAAATTAGGTCTTGAAATCGTGCAGCCAGACTTTATTGATATAATGTCCATAAGCTATCTACATGCACACAACCTCTCTCTCTCTCTCTCTCTCTCTCTCTCTCTCTATCTATCTATCTATCTATCTATCTATCTACATGCACACACACGCACGCACGCACATACACACGCGCGCGCGCGCGCGCACACACATGGAATACCACTTGTACTCCATGTACAAGTCAAGATACTAGGTCAAAAGAAACGACGACAGAACACTGCATTACCTCTTTAAAATTCCTTTAAGAAATGGAAATGTCTTTTGCAGCTTGTCGAGATGAACAAGACTTTGTGTTAGTGAAACGGGCACAAGGAAAAATGCCACAAAAAGTATAGAGGCCACTAGGAGCGCAACTCTACGAATCCAAAGGAGTCTGTAAGGAACACAGATGTTTGACCAGTACATATCATCTGGTTCTGGAGCAAGATCCGTAACCCATGACATGGGATTCTTAGATTGAAGACCTTGAGAAGCAACTAAAGCAGCATACCGATTCCTGAAAAAAACTAAAGCAGCTGCAGACTCCTGCAAGAAAATTTTATATACTTCAGTTCACGTCTTGTATTGGCTAACAATAGTTTCAAAGATGCAACTACCCCAATTTCTTGGAAAAAAGGGTTGAGCACAAGAAAGCAAATCACCAATAAAAGCCAGCAGGAATACGTACACATACTCAGTTACATAAGCAACTAAATGTCGTTTCTGTCATTGAAGTGAAATATTAGTGTGTTAAGAGGATGGATATTGGGCCTAGCTAAAAACGTTAGCCCGCAAGGTGAAGATTGCCGAAAACTGTATAAGGAGACAGCCCATACCCTCAACCAATGTGGGAGTCTAACACCCCCTCGCACACCCAAGACTTGACATCTGGAGTGAGGACAACATAGCATGAGGGCTCAACATTAGGTAAACCAAGTATAGGATGACTCTAGTCTAATAGACTAATACCATGTTAAGAAAATGGATAATGGGCCTAACTCAACCTCAAAGGTAGCTCATATAGTGAGGATTGCCTAAGATCATATAAGAAGACAACGCTATATACCCTCAACCAATGTGGTGATTCTCACAGAGGATGGAATTTCATGAACTTTTTAAGCATTTAAACTTTGGAGCAATAACCTGCGACAAGTTAGTTCTTACTAATTAATATTCACCAACTCATGGAGCTCATATTCATCATGCTGCATGCCAAGTTTTTAAAAGTCAATTGTACACAACATAAAATTTCAGATAAAATTACTTTCACAAAGTACCAAAGAGGTAATGATGGATACACAGTATTGAAGAGAAACTTTGTCCATAGGTATACAGTGGCAAAATCATAATAAAAAGTTACCATCCTTTGGCCAGGTTTCAGTGCAACCTACTCACAGGCAACATAATTCATAACGAGCATATAGAATATGCTTATTATTTGCAAAAACAGATGACAACGGAAATCTTGACTGCTGGATCATGCAGTATGAACACACTTGACAAAGTTAAGTAAAAGTTCTAGAAAGTTGAGTGCTTTCTGAGAATGGGAAACAGAAAGGAACCTAGATGACATTTTCTCCGTCATTAGCATTAAAAACATAGAATTTTCGTCACATTTCTAGCTTGATTGCAGCAGAATCATGCGAAATAATCTAAAGGCATTGAGAGTTATCTGAGACAGAGAGAAAAAATGAGCAGGAGAAAAAGACAAAGATACAACTATGGTTATACAAGCACAACTAAAACATCCACAAACTTGCATCTTGCATGGCAGAAAATGTACAGAAGTGAAATTCTCAACCCACTACCTAAAATCTTTTTTTTGTTCCTTAAATACTTTATGTGTTGCGTAGATAATATGATCCAGCTTATTCCAAGCAAGTAGCAGTATTCAGTCATCCTAACATAGGAGATCCAAAGCTACAAACGGAAAAAAAAAAAAAAAAGGAGAAGAAAAAGGATCCAGAGTAGTTTTGCACTCGGTTAGAGATAGTGGTAGTTGGAAGATAGTATTTTGTTTACTCACTAAACCCAGTGTTATCAAAGGCGAAAAGCGCAAAAAAACTCTAAGGTCTGTTGGGGCTTTAAGCGCAAATAAAGCGTGGGCTTTAATGAAAAAAGGCGCAACTGGAGAAAAAGTAAAAATATGTATATGTAGTCTAAGACTAATAATTATAAGCATGAATAACAAATATACGAACAAAGAAATTGGAAAAAATTTACGATAAAGTGAAATATCAATTGTTTAATGATGCCTTTTCAGGATTACACTCATTGGCAAGTAAAAGTATGCCTAAGAGCCTTGATGCGATACTAAAGCGCCCACAAAGCGAGGCGAAGCGCTCAACCTGTTTTGAGCCTCGCTTCAGGGCTTAAGCGCGCCTTTGACAACACTGACTAAACCTCCAAGGAAGGAATACATTGAGAACTTCTAGAATGAGCACTTATAGCTAAAAGCCAAAAGACAACAATCAACACTCTCTTTGTATCAAATTTGTCCGTCATGGCCACTCCATATGTTTATTTGCAAGGTCCATTACTAATATTATCATCCTACCATTTTCTTTACTTCCTTCTCAATTATGCTACCAAGAACCAACAGTCAGCCCCAAAATTCGAATTAAGCAAAATAAAAGATGTGGCCACAGTTTTTCGCTTTACATTCATTGATACACACACACACACACACACACACACGACACCAACCATAAATATTTTGTGAAAGTAAACCACAGAGTACAATATGGTAGGCAGAGAGTATAAAAGCAGTGAACTTATGTCAACAGACTGAAGAGAAGCTGAGCAACAAAATGTGCTAAAAACTTCATGAAGACATAATCTTCTATGCAATAAAGGATATGCGCATGGAAGATAGCCTAACATATGAATTATGGAATATAATGTGGACAGATGTGACCTTTTTTCTCAAATCTGAACTGTCAGAATCATCTCTTCCTTTATCACTAACACGCTCAGCAGGAAGCATCTTGAAAGAGTGATTTGTTCCTCCACAAAGGCCACATCTCATTAAATTTGATCCAGGACAAAGTTCTTCCGGGGCTGTTTTAAGCATCTTGAACACCTCCTCTGCATCAGTCTGTTGTCATATAATCTATGGCATATTAACCACCAAAGAAAGAGAAAAGCAAAGGAGCAAAGAAAAAGCCCAACCAAGAAGATAAATATCAAAACACTAGCGTAAGCAGAAGCGTAGATCAAGAAACAACCAACTGTTATCTTTAGCTCATGTAGATATTTTTTTTAACTTCTTATAGGATATATCAAAATGGTTTATAAAAACACAAAGAAGAAGAACAGAGAGGGAGGTGAGGTGGGCGTGCGGCTCGAGTATTACTTTTCACTTAGGTCCATTGAATCCCGCTTGTTTAAAACTAGGCGTTTATTCAAATTTTCTAAAAACTTGGCAAAAATTTCAGTTTCAAAGTGTTGAGAAAAATGCTACTAACTTTTTTTTCCTTTAAGCAAAAACTGCCAAACAAACACACCTTAAAAACTTAAAAAAAAAAAAAAAAGAATTGGCCAAAAACATTCACCTTGTTTTCAAAACAAATGGGACCAATTCGCATTAACCAAAGAACCTTAAGATTGACCACAATGGTAGAGTAACACAAGATTCAAGAGGTAAGCTTGGATATTAGGACTTGAGGTCACCATCCGAAATGCTTTCTTAGTTAGACCACAATAAAATGTGCCTTATTCTTACCAGCAGTTTCTGAACAGGGCCAGAGCGATAAACAATTTGATGAGATAAATAACTTGATGCGTAGTAATTTGTGAAGAATTTTTCCACCGTATGACTGTATGATTCTTTCTGAGACTTTGGGATAGCACGGACCAGAACTGTGAAGTAACTTGGATGGCGAAGTGATGAAGTGAAGTACGCCAGCCGCTTCCTTGAGATACTTTTGTACTCCTAAAAGCAAGCAGCAAAATGTTTAAGAAAAAAACTGCCATAGCATAGTACGAAGTATCTAGTACAAAATAAACACATCCATAGCGTAGTACGAAGTATCTAGTACAAAATAAACACAAGTTCAAAAGAAAAGCAGATAATTTGGAAATAGCAATAAATTCTTACAAAGTAAAGAAGAAGACAAGCAGAGCAGGATATAATATACAGTGCAAGGCAGTGCACCCAGAACCTGAAGAGAAAAGAAACTCATGAATCAGGAGATAATGTCATCGTCATTAACACATTTTCTGCGAACATCGGAATTGGTAAACGTGCAAGTCGCTCTCTTCTATAATAGTTCCTCTCTACTGGATAATACTAATTTCAGATGCAAAATGCAGAGAAGGCTAAACTTAGCATTTGATTTATTTTTTTTTGGGGTAAAGCTTGGCATTGCAGAATTTTGGACACTAAACAAAGACAAAAGCTTTCTATTGTCATTTCTTCATATGAAACAAAACCACCACTTGTATTATGCATCTGTATATGTCCATTTATAAGGGAATAGATTAATTATCACATTAAAATAATTAGCAGCATACTTATATATGTTTCATACCATCTTGACCCTGCCTCAACATTCACAATAGTGAATACCTCCAATGACTCAGCTGGAATTTGCTGACGTCGAATATCTTGACCAAAATAATTAAGAGGCAGCACCAGGAAAAGGCCCAGAATAGCTGCAATGGAGAATATTCGGAAACTGTCCACAATAAGAGCAGGAAAAGGTAAGTACACTTATAAGACTAATGGTACATTGACCTGAAAAAGGAGGAACAAAGACAGGCATGCAGTATACTGTCAACTAACAAATTTACCATCTGACACATGCTATACATCCTTACTGGGAAAAGCACACCATTTGAGCATTATCTATTAAAGCTAGTATAATGAAATCAAGTTGTCCACCTTTATAATGAGAACAATGTCTATTTTAAGGTCAGGCCATGCAAACAAGCAATAATATTTTCCCCAATAAGTAAACACCTTTTCAGTGGATTCCTCAGCTTGATGAAATATTCCACAAAAAACAATAAATTTCAGTAAGAACGTGAACGAACTTGAGGGAAAAAAATGTTGCCAACTCTGAATTTCAGGCATTAAATTGACTTGTTTTCAGCAAAAACAGAAGAGGAAGTAATTAATACAATGAGGAAAGTTCAGCTTTCACCTGAAAACAATCATTCGCACCAACACTAGTGCATCCAAGCCCCCGGCAGCAACTATCTCTTCATCAGATGCTTCCCATGCCTTCAAGATCCAACTAGGAGAAGGAACAAATCGGTTAAAGCAAAAGGTACCAAGGTGTCTTGTTCGTACATGAGGAGCAAATCTCTGGCTGAAGTAGACATTCACAAAAGTTGGTTGTTTCCTCAATAAGGAATACAAAAAGAACAGCACCACACAGACTGCAATATTGACTCCAGCAGAAGTCAAAAGAGCAGATAGCTTCATCCCCGTCTTCCAAATAAGCCAGCAAAATCACTGGAAAACATCCAGTAGCCAAAGAAAAGTTGCGTTTGCAGTCCACGAACTGCAAAAGTAAGTGTATATTGGAAATGTTTATTTTTTCACAAATATGATAGGACTAGAGATAATCACTTCCCATAAGTTTAAGCATTAGTCATGTGACGCGAAGAAAATACATCCTCCAAAACCAGCAAAAAGAGTCTCTCTTCGATCACCAAACTGTCTGGTAATAACCAAATGAGAAATTGTACACCACACTAAAGTTTATAACTCTAATGTATCCTAAACTTGTTTAATGAACTATGCTAAAAGTTACATTAAATCTAATCGCAACAGCTACACTAGCATAACTGCATAAGGTATCATTTACGAGCCACAGCTTCAAAAGGAAGGCCTCGCATGCATGCCCACATCAATCTTGTAGTGAACGCCCAATTGGGAAATAGTAAACATAAGGGCATGAGATTCTAACTCATGATTCCAATTGTGACGACTTGACCGCTTGGGTGCGGTCAAATGGTCAATTAAGTGGGATGAGAGGCGAGGTCTCTAATTTTTCCATCTGCCCAAGCCTCGGCGGGCAGAGTTACCCGTATTGTGTTGGTATGAGTTAGCAGTTACTCAGTGAAATAGTCTAGGTGCGCGCAATCTGAACCAGACACCCGTCACCTCATCCAAAAATATTGTGATCTGTTGACAATTGAACTGTTCCTTGGGAACCCCCATTATATTTTGTTCACAACAGTCAATTTGGGTGGAAGTCAAATTGTATAAATTAAAGGCAACTGCCAGGAATATCAATTAAGAGGTAATAAACTTAAGTAACAGCAACGTACATAACCAAAATTCAGTATACAAGCTATGGACAAAACTAACAAAAACGTTGATGGAGAAACTTTAGACAAGAATACGATTGAATTAAGGAAAGAAGAAAAACGAATTGCAGAAATCATAAAACTAATGATAGGAGAATCACCTGAAAGTGAAGGAATAATCTCAGATTTCAGCAAACGAATCGCTTAAAGCAAGAAAAGAGTAATTGCTTTTCACTTGCCAGAGAGAAAGAAGTGTACAGAAAGATAAACTATGGCTTTTGAAGTTTCCAATTGCTTTTACTTTGTGGGACAGAAAAAGGTGAGCTGCTTAAATTTTGAGGAAGAAAGTAGTGGAGTAGAATCGGAGGCGCGTCGCTTTTGTTCTATCCTACTGTTTTCAGGAGGCGCGTCGGTTGAGAGTGACTATCTCGAGAATCTTTTTATATATATTATTTTGTACAGTTGTATGATTTACGTGATGAGAATGTAGATTTTGCGGGCCCGACGGGAGTGCCACGTGGAGTGAAAGAACTAAGACGGTTCAGAGTCCAGAAGGTTGGAATACCGACCTAACTGTCATTGTCCCACTTTGATTGGTGTATACAACTTTTAGCTAGCGATTTCGCCGTAAATTCTCAAATTTATTCTGAAAAAATTTGATTTGGATGAAATTTATTTTGAAAATAAAAATATATTTGAACATTAGTTTTTAAAATATATTTCTCAAATTTATTTTGAAAAAATATAAAACATGACTTATACCCACAAGTTCTAAAAACTATCACAAATACCCAACAATACTATTATTAATAACATTCATTATATTATCGCAAACCATAATAGACAAGAACCTTTCACTTCCAACCAAGAGGTTGTGAGTTCGAGTCACCCCAAGAGCAAGGTGGGAGTTCTTGGAGGGAGGGAGCCGAGGGTCTATCGGAAACAGCATCTCTACCCTAGGGTAGGGGTAAGGTCTGCGTACACACTACCCTCCATATACCCCACTAGTGGATTATACTGGGTTGTTGTTGTTGTTTGTTGTTGTATAGTCCCGAACATAAATAAATTTGATACAAAACTATCATTTTTATAATGAACTACATGATACACTATCAGGTTACCGAGAAGACGAAGCAACATTGTTATAAAATAATAAATGGTGGGCTATTTTATAAAATACAAAAGTTTGGGGTAATTTTTTAAAAATATAATAGTGATATTTTGGCTCATTGAACTGGTTTTGGGATTTGGGATTTTGCCAAAATGTAGGCAAAATCTATAGTCAAATATGTGTTTGCAAAATAAAACCTAAATTTATTTTTGCAAAATCTATGGCTAAACGGGTCCTTAATCAAAGGAAATTCTATTGGAACCCCAAGAGCAAGGTGGGGAGTTCTTGGAGGGAAGGATGCCGAGGGTCATTTGAAAACAGCCTCTCTACCCCAGGGTAGGGGTAAGGTTTGCGTACACATTACCCTTCACAGACCCCACTAGTGGGATTAGACTGGGTTGCTGTTGTTGTTATTGTTGTAAAATAAATAAAAAAGTATGACACATCAATTGAGATAGAGGAAGTACAATTTATTCCGCTAGTGATATCTTTGACTTTAAGCCTTTATTTTGCACAATTTTAAAATGCTGCTTCCTTATGTATTTAGCATTTTTTTAACTAATGTGTTATTTTGCATGAGATGTAAGTTATGTACAATTCTTTTTTAAGATCGCAATGTTCTTGCTGAGATTTGCGGCGTAGATTACATGCAAGGAATACCAATGAAATCTTAGCACAAAAAAAACTTTGTCGAACTTCATAATCAAAGAAAAACTAATTGCTAGTTTGAATTATATGCCTATCCATCCATTGGTGAGGGCCCAATAAAATTTGACAAATTTAAAATATTTTTATTGTTAAATAATGCTATTATCATGTCGACGAGAAGACGGGAATAAATGCATGTAACTATCCATCCTCAAATGCGAAGGTCGTAGGTGGCGGAGCAAAATCCAACTATCGATATCCCTTCGCCGGAAAAAATTACATTGTATTGCTAGATTAATTTTTCTGTTTTATTATACGTTGATTTTCTAAACTTTTCAGTATATCTAATTTTTTATATTTTGACATTCTTAATAAAAATTCTGGCTCCATTAATGAGGATAGGAATTCACGTTGTGAAACTAATGGTGGCCTTCCATTGAAGGTTCACTTTCTTAGGTCGTAGTGTCTAGTGTGTGCGTCGATATTTCAATTTAAAAGAGGGAAAATATATAAATTATCTTTAAAGTTATCTAGAAAAAATTCATTTACACAATTATTTTTGCTCAAACAGTATAATTATATTAAAAATTTATTAAATATATATAAATATTAAATTTAGAACTCAATCATTAATTAATATTTAAAGTTATTATTTTAAAATCTAAAACTTATAAAATTAAAATTCTGACTTTTACCTCTACGTGTCGTATTCATGTAGTTTAGAATATCACTTAAGTGTCTCTGTACATGGGAATTCCTTTACATGCAATGGGAACCCTATCACCGTTCATTAGCAGATTTGTGTACTCTGTTCGTCCTTGATTTTGCACGAAATTTTAGAGTTTTGTTTTTTTGAGATTATTACACAAATAACCGGTCATATTTAATATTTATATATTTTTTATTCGATATACATAGTTATACATATATTATATATGAATTATACATATATTATACATCTACTAGTTATTTTTAGTTTAAGAAATTAAGTAAACAGCTATGAGTAAAATCTTTTTTTTTTTTTTTTTGGAAAACATTTGTTATTTCAAAATTGTCATGCCATTTAAGTGTTATAAAATTATGTCATTAACATAAAATAACAAATTTAAAATTAAATTATTTTTAAATATAAAAATATACTAATATTTATTTTGGGATTAGACAAAAAAGGCATATGCCGCAAAATAAATGGAATCGAACAACTAAGCATTGTTTTTATTCTTATTCTTTTATATCAAGGGCATGTTTTTATCCTATTATAATAAATGAATATTGAGAAAAAGAATTTGTTACTAATTAATTATAGTGTCATGTTATGTTTATCGTGTCAACACGTGTTTGCTCCAACTAACTTATGACTAAAGCATAGTCAATTGATCGATTGAATGATTGTTATTAGCTGTAAAATAGATAGCATGTCTTTAGTTTCAAACAATTGCTATATCAAAAAGATCTTCATATATTATGACATATCTATTTACATCGATTACTATTTCTTTTCTGAAATTGAAACTAAACCTCAAGTGTGTAAACTTAATGGTATTGAATTTGTACGAAACAACATACATGGTTTTAAACATATTGATCTAAAGTTCCATCTCTGAAGCCTAATAAGATCAATTAATAAAATAACTACGAGGTGTTCTAACTAATTAAAAAAAAGCTTTTACTAAACAGATTTACATATTCATATCTACTTCTAATCCACAAATCTTAAAAGTTAAAACAATTGAGCTTTTTTGTGACACATAAGTGGCTAATAAAAATGATTTAAGTCTATATATATATATTTGGACGGTGTGAAATGCATTTACATGTTGGTATAATTTGACAGATTACTCAATTACATATGTTTAATCATCACCGTATAAAACTTAAAGGATGAAATTCATAAATAGCCTTTTTTATTATTGCTAATTGAAAATAAATCACAATCTCAACATTAATTCAAATTTAGTCACTTTTCTATGCGGAAATAATATTTGGACAAAAACGCCCAACTTCAAAATCGGCAGACATCCGCTTCTTATCTTTCAGCTTTTCGAACTCCAGAATATTAATATGGAAATCAGTTTTTCTAACTTAAAACTTCAGTACTTTGCCCTGGAGTTCAATTTATGTAACCTAAAATATGAGTTTTTCTGTTACTCGTTATTTGAGCTTTGTCAACGATTTTTGAAAATATGAAGTGGGCTTCTTACCTAATGAACATGAAAAGGCGTGAGATCTTGACTATTGAGCAAAAAAGGAAATCATAATCATTTTGACTGATGCGTATGAGTGCTTTTCCTGATAGGAATTTTCGTCCTTGTTGTTTGATTTGATGTTACGTCCCTGCGTTAACAATTTGTTAAGGGGTGTTTGATCAATTAATTAATGCAGGAAGTGGTATACACTCGAGAGAAAATGTCGTAGTTCCAGCAACAATACCAACTCCAGCACAATGTATTAGAATTTTATACATGTACAAGTTTAACATATAGTAGAAGATTACGCCTACATAGTGCAATATTCATGTCTTTATTTCATTACGATTCAGTGGCGGACGCAAGATTTTCATCAAGCGGGTTCAATATACGAAGAAGAAATGTACTAAGAACTCAACAAAATAAATTGTTATTAATATTAAAAATTAAAATATATTGTTAAAACTATTTTCTTTGAAGAAATTTATCGTTTCGGGTTGGTAAAGACTTTTTCGAAGGTATGCTTTTCTAACCTCGTCAAACTCACTTGGATGATAGTCTCTAATGGATATTTTTTCTTTTGGATCAGTCTTTAAAGAATTGAGATCTACTTTTTGCCTTTGTTTTTTTAGAGGAATGGGGTTGTTATTTTAATTGGTTCAAAATTTCTTCCACGAGAGGAAAAATTTGAAAGTATGAACTTAATTGTGGTAACTTGGAAAATACTGAAGATTAAAATCTCGTAATGAAATTTTAAAATTTGATTATCATATTAAAAATTCAAATTAAAACAATAATTTAATAAATATACTTAAACTTAAAGAATCACAAACAAGAATTAAACTAAACTCAAATTTAATTAACCTCATGATACTTTCCTTGTAAATAAATTAAAACTTAGATTAATTGGCAAAGAGCAATTTAAGTCACTAAGAATAATATGTAAACACAAATTGATGGAAGTTTGAGAAAAACAAAATCAATGGAATAGAATTATAACGGCTCAACATAAACTAAGTAACTAAGAAGGCATCCAATTTATTTACTGAAAGTCACAAATTGTTAAAAAAACTGTAATAACCCTAGATTAGTAATAAAAATCTAATCACAAACTAATTAAGGCAAAGAAGTAAAATGGTGTAGTCCTCTTTCTCTAATTGTGTATATATAAAAAAGCTTTCCTAGTCTAAAAATAGAGAAAAAAAAAACTTGTGTCGTTGTAACTTAATATAGGAAAAAAGAATAGTAGGTGCACATCATGTTGTTGATTGGTATCGAACTCAAGGCCCTTCTAAAAATTTGAACCCACTTCACCATTGAGCTGGACACTTTCCTTGAACTATGTGGGTTCAAAATAAATTTTATAGCAAAATATCTTCGGAGAAAAAGAAGATATACGTACATATATATATATATATATATATATAGTGTTATTTGTTTATGAAGCGGGTTTGTATACGGTAAAACCCGGTTAGTACGTCGTACGAATTGGTTTAAATGGTAATACATTGGATCGGAGAAGCGTCTTCATAGTATCAGGTTGAGGTCCGAAATTGGGTCACCAAGCTTCGAGCCCGAAGGACCGATCAATGTTGAGCTTGATGTTATTATCAAGCTCGATGTTATTATCAAGCTCGAATCCAAGTCAAACTATGATGCAAAGTAAAGTTATCGATCTTATGATTCAGAAACCGACCAACACTGACCCCGAATCAATACAGGGATCCGAGACAGAATCGAGCTCGAGTCAAGATTGAGAGCTCGAGTCGATATCGAGCTCATAGACAAGAGCCGTTGCAATCCCACTAGAAGAGAGAATCCTGGCAGGAATTATGGAAAAGCTGACTTATTATGGTGTCACGACCCGAAATTTCTCAACGACAGGACCGTGGTGGCGCCTAACATTTCACTTGCTAGGCAAGCCAACGTCAGAGAATCATTAACCAATTTCTTATTTCCATTCAGTAATTAATAATAATTAACTAAGGTGAAATACAATAAGTGCGAAATATCATAAAACTATATTAATTAATACCACCCGAATCTGGAGTCACAATTCACGAGCATTCTAGAATTTACTACAAATAATAATCTGAAAGAAATACAACTGTCTGAATGGAAGAAACAGTAGAACATAAAAGATAGGCAGGGACTTCAAGGTCTGTGAACGCCGACAAATCTACCTTGAGTCTCCGGACAGCGGACCAATAGCAAAATCTCGATCAACCCGAACCGGTATCAAAGTCTGCACAGAAAGTGCAGAGTGCAGCATCAGTACAACCGACCCCATGTACTGGTAAGTGTCGAGCCTAACCTCGACTAAGTAATGACGAGGCTAGGACAAGACACCCACATATAACCTGAACAGTATAATCATGCTAGTGGCAACAACATTAAATAAATAAATAACGCAAAAATAATGGGGAGGGAACATACAGTGGGGGAATACAACATAAAAAGTGAGAATAATGAAAAAACAGAATTAAACAGAAAATCCTTAAGCGAATTGAGCAATTAAAACAGCAAAGGAAAACTGCACGGTATCACCCTTCGTGTTTTTACTCTCAACCTCACCAAATAAATAAATAGAACGGCACGGCATCACCCTTCGTGCTTTTACTCTCAACCTCACCAAATAAATAAATAGAACGGCACGGCATCACCCTTCGTGCTTTTCACTCTTCCTCACGGCATCACCCTTCGTGCTTTACACTCTTTCTCACCAATCACAAAAACAATAACAATTGATAGATAAGAGTATCACAAAAAAACCGGTATTTTACCCATAATCCATAGCAAAATGTAATCTCAACTTTGAATCAATATTCGAAAGTTATCAAATCTCAGTGAAACCAGATATGAGTCACCCATCATTTCAAACAACGCGATAAGCATGGATAGTAGAATTTAAGGTTACAAAATAGATAAGAATAGAATTTCACTCGCATGCTATGACTCAACAACGACGCATAGATACTCGTTACCTCACCTATACATCGTATTTAACAATCAAACACGTAGCAAATGAACACATAATACTTATTCCCTCAAGCCAAAGTTAGACACGACACTTACCTCGCTCCGAAGACCACTTAATTCTCAATCACAGCTTTTCCTTTGGAATTCACCTCCAAACCACTCGTATCTATTCAAAAATGACTCAATAATATCAAATATTTCTAAAGGAATCAATTATATTTCATAAACTAAATTTCCCAAATTTGCCTCCAAAAAGTCAAAAAATTGACCCCGGACCCACTTGGTCAAAACCCGAGATTCGGACCAAACCCTTTTACCCATTCATCTCCGAGCCCGAATATACAATTGGTTTTGGAATCCGACCTCAAATTGAGGTCTAAATTCCCAAATTCTCGAAATCCCTAGTTTCTACCCTAACCCCTAATTCTACCATAAAAACTCTAGATTTTAGGTTAAAACTTCAAGAAATGTAATGGGTAATTGAAAGAAAATTGTTTAGAATCACTTACCAATAATTTTGGGGAAGAAATGGCTCTTGAAAAATCGCCTCCCACCGTTTTATTTTTGAGAAAAATGAATTTTGGCAAAAATCCCGTTTTTGGATTATGTTAAGTGTTGGGCGACAGTGTTCATCACGTTCGCGAGAGCACAGTCGCGTTCGCGAAGAGTATAGGCTGCCTAGCCTTCACATTCGCGAGGCAGTGCTCGCATTCGTGTAGGCTACCCTTCCCTGGTCTTCGCGTTCACGAGAGAGTGCTCGCGTTCGCAAGAGAGTGCTCGCGTTCGCGATGAAGAAAAGGCTGACTCCCCCTCCCCAGTGCCTAACACTATGCATTTGCGATGGGCTTGTCGCGTTCGCGAAGGGTAAT
Organism: Nicotiana otophora; assembly: GCA_000715115.1. Lineage (NCBI taxonomy): Eukaryota > Viridiplantae > Streptophyta > Magnoliopsida > Solanales > Solanaceae > Nicotiana > Nicotiana otophora. The sequence continues at coordinate 47,703 of AWOL01S0010303.1, read as the reverse complement.
GCCCCCATCGCTTCGCGTACGCGAAGAAGAAAACTTCAGCTGTCCAGTTTACTCTTCGCATTCGCGAGAGTACCTTCGCGAACGCGAAGAAGGACATGCCAGAACACAGACTCTGCAGAAAAATCAGATTTCCAAAGTTCAAAACATCCTGTGGCCTATCTGAAACTCACCCGAGCCCTCGGGGCACCAAATCAAACATGCACACAAGTCTAAAAATATCATACGAACTTGCTCGCGTGATCAAATCGCCAAAATAATACCTAGAACTATGAATTTAGCACCAAATCAAATGAAACTCTCAAAAACATTTTAAAATTACTATTTTCTCAACTGGACGTCCGAATCATGTCAAATCAACTCCGTTTCACATCAAATTTCACAGATAGGTTTTAAATATCATAACGAACCTATACCGGGCTCCGTAACTAAAAATACGGACCCGATACTAACAATGCCAAATATCAATCAATTCTTAAAAAAATAATAATTTCCAAACTTTTAATTTTCATCAAAAATTCATAACTCAAGCTAGGGACCTCCGAATTCGATTTTGTGCATACTCCTAGGTCCCATAATTCGATACGGACCTAACATGACTGTCAAAGTACGGATCCGGGCACGTTTACCAAAAATATTGATCGAAGTCAACCAAAATTAACTTTTAAGGCAAAATTCTTATTTTTATTAGTTTTTAACATAAAAGCTTTCCGGAAACCTGCCCGGACTGCGCATGCAAATCAAGTAGGGTAAAAATGAGGTTTTAAGGCTTAAGAGCGCAGATTCGAGTTCTAAAACATAAGATGACCTTTTGGGTCATCACATTCTCCACCTCTAAAATAACCGTTCGTCCTCGAACGGACATAGAAAAGTACCTGGGCTGGTGAAAAGGTGGGGACATCTACTCCGCATATCGGACTCGGATTCCCAAGTAGCTGCCTCAATAGGCTGACCTCTCCTTTGCACTCGAACTGAAGGGTAACTCTTTGATCTCAACTGGCGAACTTGTCGGGATAGAATTGCCACTGGCTCTTCCTCGTAAGTCAAATCCTTATCCAACTGGACAGAGCTAAAATCTAATATATGGGACGGATCGTCGTGATACTTTCGAAGCATGGACACATGGAATATCGGATGAACAACTGCTAAACTAGGTGGCAACGCAAGCCTGTAAGCCACCTCTCCCACTCTCTCCAGAATCTCAAAAGGTCGGTTATACCTAGGGCTTAACGTGCTCTTCTTTCCGAACCTCATTACACCTTTCATAGGTGAAACCCGGAGCAATATTCTTTCTCCAACCATGAATACAATATCACAAACTTTACGGTCGGCATAATTCTTCTGTCTAGACTGAGCTATGCGAAGTAGATTTTGAATAATCTTGACCTCATCCTTAGCATCCTGTACCAAATCGGTACCCAACAACCGAGCCTCTCCCGGTTCAAACCAACCAACTGGCAATCGTCATCACCTTCCGTATAATACCTCATATGGAGCCATCTGAATGCTTGACTGGTAGCTATTATTATAAGCAAACTCCATAAGTGGCAAGAAATGATCCCAAGAACCTCCAAAGTCTATAACACAAGCGCGAAGCATATCTTCCAATATCTGAATAGTGCGCTCTGACTGTCCGTCTTTCTGTGGATGAAATGATGTACTCAACTCCATCGCATGCCTAACTCACGCTGTACAGCCCTCCAAACATATGAGGTAAACTGCGTACCTCGATCTGAAATAATAAACACGGGCACACCGTGAAGGCGGACAATCTCACGAATGTAAATTTCAGCTAACCTCTCTAAAGAATAGGTAACCGCCACTGGAATGAAATGTGCTGACTTGGTCAACCTGTCCACAATGACCCAAACTGCATCAAATTTTCTTTGAGTCTGTGGGAGCCCAACAACAAAATCCATAGTGATACGCTCCCACTTCCACTCAGGAATTTCTAACTTCTGAAGCAAACTACCAGGTCTCTGATGCTCGTACTTAACTTGTTGACAATTCAGACATCGAGCTACATATGCAACTATATCCTTTTTCATTCTCCTCCACTAATAATGTTGCCGCAAATCTGGATATATTTTGGCGGTACCTGGATGAATAGAATACCTGGAACTGCGTGCTTCTTCAAGAATTAATTCGCGAAGCCCATCCACATTAGGCACACAAATACGACCCTGCATTCACAGAACTCCATCTTCCCCCACAGCAACCTGTTTGGCATCACCGTGCTGCACCGTGTCCTTAAGGATAAGTAAACGAGGATCATCATACTGCCTCTCTCTGATGCGCTCATATAAAGAAGACCAAGTGACTGTGAAAGCTAGAACCCGATGGGTTCTGAACCATCTAACCTCGCGAACTGATTAGTCAAAGTCTGAACATCTGTAGCTAATGGTCTCTCACCAACTGGAATATACGCAAGACTGCCCATACTCACAGCCTTTCTACTCAAAGCATCGGCTACCACATTGGCCTTGCCGGGGTGATACCAAATGGTGATATCATAGTCTTTCAACAACTCCAACTATCTTCTCTGCCTCAAATTAAGATCCTTTTGTTTGAACAGATACTGAAGACTACGATGATTAGTAAATACCTCATACGAGACACCGTAGAGGTAATGCCTCCAAATCTTCAGCGCACGAACAATGGTTGCCAATTCTAAGTCATGAACATGATAATTCTTCTCGTGAACTTTCAATTGCCGTGACGCATATGCAATTAGCTTACCATCTTGCATTAATACTGCACCAAGCCCAATGTGAGAGGCGTCACAATATACCGTATATGATCCTGAACCTGTGGGTAATACTAACACTAGCGTTGTAGCCAAAGCGGTCTTGAGCTTCTGAAAGCTCAACTCATACTCGTCTGACTATCTGAATGGGACATCTTTCTGGGTCAATCTGGTCTTAATAGTTGTTCATAATCAATTACAAGATCGTCAATTAACTTCGTGTTAACAGAAATCTTGTTTTAAACCTTCACAATACTAATAACGAGATGTGAGGCATGAAGAGCTCATAATTATTTACCCGAATTAACAAGTCACATTTAATGTCACCTGAGCGGGCACCTCCCTCGTAGGTTACAACTCAATATTACAACACGAATTTGGCAAGTATGCATAGAGAATTTTATACAAAAAGTTTCAAATAAGCCTAACAGCCATGACTCCATATTAGTACTATAGTACAAATTTAATTTTCACAAGGGAGAATTTAAACACAAGAAATTTTACCACAGGGATCTCGTCCTTATATAATTTTCTCCCCAGCTCATAGCCCGGTTTAAACATATCAATTTATTTAAAAATACGAGGACCTCAGCCTCAGTTCTGAATCACAAGTAATATGCATATTTTGCCAATCGAAACTTTCCATTTTCTCTTTTTAAATAACTTTAGTTAATCAAAACACAACACATAATTAACCCCATACCGGTAGGGCATATAATTCACAATATGTAATTAATTATTCGAAAATACATCAAAACATACCGAAATAAGTACCAGAAAGGCACCTTAGCCTCACAGATCTTATTAGAGTCCATCATGGAATTTTAGGTGTAGTTATATCCATAAAACCTCCCAACAGAAGTAAACACATAAGTAGATTATAGAATTACGAAGCTCACTCATAAGTGGAGCACAATAGGAGGACTCGTCTTGATACTCAGAACCGAATCAAGTTAAGGAAATTATTCCTTTATTTTAAATTAAGGTCGTACCTATAATGACACCATATGATGTAACGACCTCCACCATACCATAAAACAAATATAACAACGGCTGGGTCTCCACCTCTAGGACACCTTCTACCCATCTGTCCTCCACCCTTAGTTGATCGTGTAGGTGGTGTAGTAACTGCAATGGGGAACGTAGCCTGAGTGCTTTGATGAAATATGCCTCCCAAGTTTGGGACAGTTTTTGTTTTCTCATGATGTTCCTAGTATCACCATATTAATAACAACCCCTATGCGGGTTTGGCTGCTCATATTGAGTCCGTGCCATATAACTGGAATAACCATTATAGGAAACTCATGCCAGTGGTGCATTAAAAGAACTTACTGGAGCACCTCGATTAATCCGATGTGCGAACTGGGTTGGCCGACTACCCGAGCCCCCGCCATAATAATTTATACTCGTAGAGTAGAATCCACTGAATCCCCTAGAACCTCGAGACGTCTTGGTCTCCTTAGTTTCCTTTTTTCCTCACCCCGAACACGTTCTAATAGCCTGGCAATTTCTACCACTAGTGAAAATGAAATATCAACCTGTAGCTCCCGAGTCATACAAAATTTTACGGTCATAATTAAGTCCTTTAATGAGTCTATGAACCCGCTCTCTGGCTGTAGGAAGCAAAGTAGGAATATGACGGGCTAACTTATTGAACCTGATGGCATATTATGATACCGTCATGGTGACCTTACGCAAACGTTCAAACCCTATGCTCCATGCATTAAGGAGAGTCCGGGAAACAAACTCTTTCAAAAGTATTTCTGAGAACCGAGCCAAGTGGACGGTATTGTATTGGCTACTCTGCCCTCTTCATAGGCTTGCCACAGACACTTGTGAAGAATTATCTCTCCCAAGGCTAATTTATTCTTTTGTTATGCTGACTTTACACTGTTGAGCTGACCCATTTCTTAACATACTCTTCGATTCTTCTCAGAGGTAACCCTTACCCCTATTTATATACAATGATCACAAAAGTAGAGTTCCATATAGACAATATTTAGTCCAGAATCTCGTCAACTACTGTACTTCCTCCGAAGCACCCCAAAATCTGCAACCGTGACGTCCACGCTGAGTAGACCTTCTGTAAATATAATGTTGTTTCTCTAACTCCTTTGGTATTGAAGTGTAAGATTATTATGGAGGCAGACATACCGCAAGTCCCAACCTTATCCTCTATAAAATCTCAGGCCTTAAACACATGTAAATTTTGGGAGAACATTTCAGTACCACATATATACATTTCAGGTCAAAACTGATATAACACATGACTCGCAATCCATTCATTGATAGTGGACTCCCCAACTTGGCACGAAGTCATAGTTTACCACATCCGATGGTCCACAATATTAACCTTCATAACTCGTATAAATCAACCAGATACCAAGGTACGTTGCACCCCCCACGTTATTCACTGGGTGATCTCTTTATACGTCCACATCTTCAGTCAGAATCACACGTTGATGCAATGTTTGAGCATCTCTGGCTCCCTCGTAGTTCATCTGCGACATCACGAACCGTCGACGCACAACTTATACCGAGTGCGCAATGTCATAAACGAGTAGATACAAAGGAATGTGAGATATAGGTTTCAAGCAATATCAATGCTGCACGATAAGGAATGAAACAAGCGATAGTTTTCCTAAACTTCATAGCCTCTGAGAGATAAGTACAGACATCTCCGTATCGATCCTTCAGACTCTACTAAGCTTGCTCATGAATCGTGAGACCTAGGCAACCTAGTGCTCTGATACCAACTGTTATGACCCGAAATTTCCTACCGACGGGACCGTTATGGCGCCTAATATTTTACTTGCTAGGCAAGCCAACGTTAGAGAATCATTAACCAATTCCTTATTTCCATTCAGTAATTAACCATAACTAACTAAGATGAAATATAATAAGTGCGAAATATCATAAAACTATATTAATTACTACCACCCGGATCTGGAGTCACAATTTACGAGCATTCTAGAATTTACTACAAGTAATAATTTGAAAGAAATACAACTGTCTGAATGGAAGAAACAGTAGAACATAAAAGATAGGTGGGGACTTCAAGGTCTGTGAACGCCGACAGATCTACCTTGAGTCTCCGGACAGTGGACCAATAGCAAAAGCTCGATCAACCCGAAGCATCAGTACAACTGACCCCATGTACTGGTAAGTGTCGAGCCTAACCTCGACTAAGTAATGACGAGGCTAGGACAATACACCCACATATAACTTGAACAGTATAATCATGCTAGTGGAAATAACAGTAAATAAATAAATAACGCAGAAACAATGGGGAGGGAACATACAGTGGGGGAATACAACATAAAGAGTGAGAATAATGAAAAGACGGAATTAAACAGAAAATCCTTAAACGAATTGAGCAATTAAAGCAGCAAAGGAAAAATGCATGGCATCACCCTTCGTGCTTTTACTCTCAACCTCACCAAATAAATAAATAGAACGGCACGGCATCACCCTTCGTGCTTTTACTCTCAACCTCACCAAATAAATAAATAGAACGGCACGACATCACCCTTCGTGCTTTTCACTCTTCCTCACAATATAAATAATGCATGCACGGCATCACCCTTCGTGCTTTACACTCTTCCTCACAATATAAATAATGCATGCACGACATCACCCTTCGTGCTTTACACTCCTTCTCACCAATCAAAAAATCAATAACAATGGATAGATAAGAGTATCACAAGGAAACCAGTATTTTACCCATAATCCATAGCAAAATGTAATCTCAACCTTGAATCAATATTCGAAGTTACCAAATCTCAGTGAAACCAAATATGAGTCACCCATCATTTCAAATAACCCGATAAGCATGGATAGTAGAATTTAAGGTTACAAAATAGACAATAATATAATTTCACTCGCATGCTATGACTCGACAACGACGCATAGATGCTCGTCACCTCACCTATACATCGTATTTAACAACCAAACACGTAGCCAATGAACACATAATACCTATTCCCTCAAGCCAAAGTTAGACACGACACTTACCTCGCTCCGAAGGCCACTTAATTCTCAATCACAGCTTTTCCTTTGGAATTAACCTCCAAACCACTCGTATATATTCAAAAATGACTCAATAATATCAAATATTGTTAAAGGAATCAATTATATTTCATAAACTAAATTTCCCAAATTTTCCTCTAAAAAGTCGAAAAATCGACCCCGGACCCGCTTGGCCAAAATCCAAGGTTCGGACCAAAACCCTTTTACCCATTCATCCCCGAGCCCGAATATATAATTGGTTTTGGAATCCGACCTCAAATTGAGGTCTAAATCCCCAAATTTCCGAAATCCCTAGTTTCTACTCTAACCCCTAATTCTACCATTAAAACTCTAGATTTTAGGTTGAAAATTAAAGAAATGTAATGGGTAATTGAAAGAAAATGGTTTAGAATCACTTACCAATAATTTGGGAAAGGCATGGCTCTGGAAATATCGCCTCCCACTGTTTTGTTTTTGAGAAAAATGAATTTTGGCAAAAATCCTCTTTTTGGATTCTGTTAAGTGCTGGACGACAGTGTTCATCGCGTTCGCGAGAGCACTGTCGCGTTCGCGAAGAGTATAGGCTTCCAAGACTTCGCGTTCGCCAGGTAGTGCTCGCGTTCGCGTAGGCTACCCTTCCCTGGTCTTCGCGTCGCGAAAGAGTGCTCGCATGGGCTACCCTTCCCTGGTCTTCGCGTTCGCGAGAGAGTGCTCGCGTTCGCGATGAAGAAAAGGCTGACTCTCCCTCCCCAGCGCCTAACACTACGCGTTCGCAAAGGGTAACGCCCACATCGCTTCGCGTTCGCGACCAAGCCTTCGCATTCAGAAGGACATGCCAGAACACAGACTCTGCAGAAAAACCAAATTTTCAAAGTCCAAAACATCCCATGGCCTATCCGAAACTCACCCGAGCCATCGGGGCTCCAAACCAAATATGCACACAAGTCTAAAAATATCATATTAAATTGCTCGCACGATCAAATCGCCAAACTAACACCTAAAACTACGAATTTTGCACCAAATCAAATGAAACTCTCAAGAACACTTTAAAATCACTATTTTCTCATCTGGACGTCCGAATCACATCAAATCAACTCTGTTTCTTACCAAATCTCACATACAGGTCTTAAATATCATAATGAACCTGTACCGAGCTCCGGATCCAAAAATACGGACCTGATACTAACAATGCCAAATATCAATCAATTCTAAAAAAAACAAATAATTTCGAAACTTTTAATTTTCATCAAAAATTCATAACTCAAGCTAGGGACCTTCGAATTTGATTCTGGGCATACGCCCAGGTCCCATAATTCGATACGGACCTACTGGGACCGTTTACCAAAAATGTTGACCGAAGTCAACTAAAATTAACTTTTAAAGCAAAAATTCTTATTTTCAACATAAAAGCTTTCCAGAAACCTGCCCGGACTGTGCACGCAAATCGAGGAGAGTAAAAATGAGGGTTTTAAGGCTTAAGAGCGCAGATTCGAGTTCTAAAACATAAGATGACCTTTTGGGTCATCACACATGGGTCTCCCACTATGTATTTTTAATTATATCTAAAAGTAGGATCCTCCACTATAAAAAGGATGGCTACATTTTCTGTAGAGGGCAGTCTTTTTCTTACATTGTAATTCAAGCACCATATTCTCTTATATTCAAGAGTTATTCTTTTAAGCTTCATAAATTGATTCATCTTGCTTAGTCTTGAAAATCATCTTCTTTCCAACCTTGTTTATTTTGCATTCTTTGCAATATATATTTGATATTTCTATCTATCCTTACGATTTGTATTAAGCTATATCACATATCCTTAGAACTATGTACAAATTCAACTTTATTCGTTTTTCGGGTAAACAGTTTAGCGCCTACCGTGGGGCTAAGGATAACAGTGGTTATTTGATACGAATCTGCAAAAACACACTGTTTTGTGCTTAATGTCTTAGATTTCGGATTAGCAACGACCAATTATCAATCAAATGGCCTTACCTATCGACAACGAAGCTAGTCTTCAAGATGAGAACAACAACTTTACACCCAGTACCGAAAGACCACTTGTCAACGCCTGTTGAGCTCGAATCGAAGTGTTGGTAGACACCAATTCGTATTGGGCTATTGAGGCGAACCTACATTCTGAACCTGAAAATAGCATTCATGGTGGCACTCGATTTGCAGCTCGAGATACCAATAACGTCGAGGAAAACGACATCAGCTTGCGTATGATTTTCAAAATGTTGCAAGCTCAACAGGCAGCAATAGCTCTATCGCAGAGTCAAATCCAGATACCGAGTAGACCGGAGCCTAGTCAACCCCGAGAAATCTCCCATACAATGAAACCAGCTATAGTGAAATCAAATGAGAAGGAGTCGGGGACTAATCCCGAAATTGCTAAGATATTCGAAGAACTGACCAAACGAATAGAATCGGGAGAAAGAAGGATCGAAGCAAACGACAAAAAGGTGGAAACATACAATTCCAGGGTTGATCAGTTCCCGTGGGCACCACCAATATTGAAGGGCTTAGATTCCAAAAATTTCATACAAAAGCCTTTCCCCCAAGCGCAGCTCCTAAACCAATCCTAAAGAAGTTCCGCATGCCCGAGATTCCTAAATATAACGGAACTACTGACCCCAACAAGCATGTCACCTCATACACATGTGCCATCAAAGGGAACGATCTAGAGGATGATGAGATCAAATCTGTATTATTGAAGAAATTTAGAGAAACCCTGTCAAAGGGAGCAATGATATGGTATCATAATTTGCCATCTAATTCTATCGATTCTTTTGCTATGCTTGCGGATTCCTTCGTAAAAGCACTCACCGGGGCCGTAAAATTCGAGACAAGGAAGTCGGACCTGTTTAAGGTAAGACAAAAGGATAACGAAATGCTAAGGGAGTTCGTGTCTCGTTTTCAAATGGAACGAATGGATCTACCCCCAGTCACAGATGATTGGGTTGTTCAGGCTTTCACTCAAGGTTTGAACGAACGAAGTTCGACGGCTTCACGGCGGTTGAAGCATAACCTGGTCGAGTACCCAGCTATCACTTGGGCCGACGTGCACAATCGATACCAATCAAAAATTAGAGTCGAAGATGATCAGTTGGGGTCTGAACCCCTTGCTCGAAGGGATATCAATTGAGAACTAGGCCCGATCAGGGATCGATATCGACCGTATAACAAAAACCATAGAATCAATGGATCAAGACGTAACCCCAGACAAAGAAACAAAAGAAGTGATCGAGGTCAAGGATCTCGGGGGCTGATGAACAGAAGTGGGTTCGGCGGGCCTACCGGATCTAAGGAAGCGCCTCAGCTATCGGAGTGTAACTTCAGCATTGATGCATCCGCCATCGTGTCGGCTATCAGACGCATCAAAGACACTAAATGGCCTCGACCCATGCAGACCGATCCTGCCCAGAGGAATCCCAATCAAATGTGCGAATATCATGGCACCCATGGCCACAGAACGGAAGATTGCAAGCAACTAAGAGAGGAGGTAGCTCGGTTATTGAATAAAGGGTACCTTCGAGAATTTTTAAGCGACGGGGCAAAGAACCATTTCAAAAATAGGGATTTCGGCAAGCAAAACGAACAAGAAGAACCACAACACATCATCCATATGATCATCGGCGACGTCGATACCCCTCAAGGGCCGGTGCTAAAACGCACTAAGACCTTGATAATGAGAGAAAAATGATCTCGAACTCAGGATTACGCACCTATAGGAACTTTGTCCTTCAATGATGATGATGTAGAAAGAGTCATACAACCTCATAACGATGCGCTGGTAATATCCGTACTTATGAATAACACTAAAGTTAAGCGTGTGTTAGTTGTTCCATGTAGCTTGTCCAACATCATTAGATCGAAGGTTGTAGAACAACTCGGTCTACAGGACCAGGTCGTACCCGCAACCCTGGTTCTAAACGGGTTCAATATGGCATGTGAAACCACCAAAGGTGAGATAATTCTACCGATAAACATGGTTAGCACCATCCAGGAAATGAAATTCCACGTAATCGAAGGCGACATGAGGTACAATGCCCTTTTTGGAAGGCCATGGATCCACAACATGAAAGCTGTACCTTCGACCTTACACCAGGTTCTTAAATTCCCAATATCAGGGAGAGTCAAAACAGTGTACGGAGAACAGCCGGCCACAAGAGAAATGTTTGTCGTCGAAGAAGCAATTCTGATATTCTCACCCCCGTCAACAAAAGGATCAGACTCAAAAGGGGAACAAGATGCCAAATAGCAATCACAGACATCGGCTTCAACCCAACTAGAAAATCAGAAGATCGAGGTAGATGATGATCGAAGGATCCCTCGATCCTTCATGGTTCCCAATGCTTTCGACGCTACCCAATCAACGATTGAAGAATTGGAGCAAGTCGTACTAATCAAGCATTTTCCCGAACGAAAGGTATACCTGGGAACGGGATTAACCCCTGAACTCAGGAAAAGGCTTATTCAATTTCTTATCGATAACATAGACTGTTTTGCTTGGTCCCATTTAGATATAACAGGGATCCCACTGGATATAACGACGCATCGGCTAAGCCTGGACCCTAAGTTCAAAGCGGTGAACCAAAAGAGAAGGCCCCAGTTCGAGATAAAACACACATTCATAAAGGACGAGGTAACTAAACTTCTCAAAATAGGGTCCATTCGGGAGGTAAAATATCCTGAATGGCTAGCCAATGTAGTTGTAGTCCCTAAAATAGGGAACACACTTAGAATGTGTGTAGATTATAAGGACTTAAACAAGGCATGCCCCAAAGATTCTTTTCCCCTAGCTAACATCGATTGCATGATCGATGCCACGGCCGGACACGAGGTCCTTACTTTTCCCGATGCTTATTCCGGGTATAATCAAATCCAAATGAACCCGGAAGACCAGGAAAAGACTTCATTTGTCACCAAGTATGGAACCTATTGTTATAATGTGATGCCATTCGGGCTAAATAATGCAGGAGCCACTTACCAACATCTAGTAAATAAAATGTTCGAGGAATAAATAGGTAAATCAATGGAAGTTTATATTGATGACATGCTAGTTAAGTCCTTGCGCAGAGGACCATTTGACTTATTTGCAGGAAACATTCGAGATTTTAAGGAAATACAACATGAAGCTCAACCCCGAGAAATGTACTTTCGGGGTCGGTTCGGGTAAGTTCCTCGGCTTGATGGTATCAAATCGAGGGATCGAGATTAACCCCGATAAAATCAAGGCCATCGAAGACATCACCATCGTGGACAGTGTAAAAGCCATGTATAGGCTAACAGGACGGGTTGCTGCCTTAGGCCGATTTATTTCAAGGTCGTCAGATCGGAGTCACAAATTTTTCTCTCTACTCAAAAAGAAGAACGATTTTGCTTGGACCCCGGAATGCCAACAGGCGTTAGAGGAGTTAAAGCAATATCTATCGATCCCACCACTGCTTTATACTCCAAAAACAGACGAAAAACTTTGCTTGTACTTGGCAGTATCGGAAATCGCGATAAGTGGTGTCCTAGTTCGAGAAGAGCAAGGTACGCAATTTTCCGTTAATTATGTAAGTCGAACCTTAGGAGAAGCAGAGACTAGATATCCACACTTAGAAATATTAGCACTTGCATTGATAAGCGCATTTAGAAATTTAAGATCATACTTTCAATGTCACCCCATATGCGTACTGACCACTTACCCACTTCGTAATATTTTTCACAAGCCCGAGCTATCAGGCCGATTGGCCAAATGGGTCGTCGAACTCAGTAGGTACGATATCGAATATCAACACCGTACGGCCATCAAGTCTCAAATTTTAGCGGACTTTATGGCCGATTTCATGCCAATACTCGGGGGTATGGACCCTTTTTACGAACGGGGCTTCGAACATAAAAGGGACCGGGCTAGGCATCATTTTAAAGCCACCCACGGGTAACACCATTAGGCAATCTATCAAAACTACTAGGTTGACTAACAATGAGGCCGGGTATGAGGTCATGATTGCAGGTCTTGAGCTAGCTAAAAGCTTGGGAGCGGAAGTCATTGAAGCGAAATGTGACTCTTTACTGGTGGTAAATCAAGTAAACAAAACCTTCGAAGTTCGAGAGGATAGAATGTAAAGGTATTTGGACAAACTACAGGTCACTTTGCACCATTTCAGAGAATGGACTTTACAGCATGTTCTATGAGAACAAAACAGTGAGGCCGATGCACTTGCAAATTTGGGATCATCGGTCGAGGAAGGCAAAATAAGCTCGGGGACTGTCGTTCAACTCTCGAGATCCATGATCGAAGAAGGTTATGCCGAGATAAATTCTACAAGCTTAACCTGGGATTGGAGGAATAAGTATATTGAATACTTAAAGAATGGAAAGCTCCCATCGAACCCTAAACATTCGAGGGCCCTACGAACCAAAGCTGCTCAATTCATATTAACTGCAGATGGAACGTTATACCGAAGGATATTCGATGGACCATTGGCAGTATGCTTAGGTCTAGGAGACACCGACTACGTCCTACGTGAGGTGCACGAGGGAACTTGTGAAAATCACTCCGGTGCCGATTCATTAGTCCGAAAAATAATCAGGGCAGGGTATTATGGGATCGATATGGACAAAGATGCAAAGGGGGTTTATTCGAAAATGTGACAAATGTCAAAGGTTTTCACCAATGATCTATCAGCCCGGAGAGCAACTTCACCCAGTCCTATCCACATGGCCATTCATGAAATAGGGAATGGATATTGTCGGCCCTCTGCCATCGGCCCTAGGTAAAGCTAAGTTCATTTTATTTATGACTGACTATTTCTCTAAATGGGTTGAAGCACAGGCGTTCGTGAAGGTAAGAGAGAAAGAGGTTATAGAATTTATCTGGGATCATATCGTATGTCGATTTGGGATACCCGCCAAAATAGTGTGTGACAATGGGAGAAAGTTTGTCGTTAACAAAGTGACAAAATTCCTCAAAGACCACAAAATAAAAAGGATATTATCAACACCGTATCACCCCACTGGGAACGGACATGCCGAATCAACGAACAAAACTATCATTCAAAACCTAAAAAAGAGGATGAACGACGCTAAGGGAAAATGGAGAGAAATCCTACCCGAAGTTCTTTGGGCATATCGAACGACATCAAAATCTAGTACTTGGGAAACCCCGTTCTCTTTAGTATATGGCTCCGAAGCCTTGGTTCCGGTCAAAGTCGGGTAACCCAATGCCAGGTTCCGATATACAATGGAAGAGTCGAATAACGAGGCTATGAACACTAGCCTCGAATTATCAGATAAAAAATGGGAAGCTTCTCTCGTCCAATTGGCCGCCCAAAAGCAGCGAATCAAAAGATACTATAATCGAAGAACCAAGCTTCGCCATTTTAAACTTGGGGACTTAGTGCTAAGGAAAGTCACCCTCAGTACTCGAAATCCAAAATAAGGAAAACTAGGACCGAACTGGGAAGGACCGTATTAGGTTCTCGAAAACATCGAAAAAGGATCATACAAGCTCGGTATTATAAACGGCAAACAACTATCAAGCAATTGGAATGTGTCGCACCTAAAATGATACTACTGCTAAGGTACGACCTTCCCATATTCGTTTATATTTCGAAACTAACTCCTGCAGGAGTCCGATCAGGAGCTAGGATGGATCCTTAAATACGAAGCCCTAGGTCTGAAAGCGCGCGTTGCACTCTTTTTTCCCTTAGACCGGTTTTATCCCAAATGAGTTTTTCGGCAAGGTTTTTAATGAGGAAACCATTGATCGTGCTAAATTAGAAATAATTCGATAGTATCCGACGCCTATTTACAATCGACCTCGAATACTGGGGGGACATTAGCCCCTCAAGTATATCAAGTTCAATGCAAGAAAGTTACTTTATAATAACAGGATCCCGATAGGAAACATTATAAGAGCCAAGTGGTCAAAACAAACCATGCTCATGTAGTTGGCCCAAGCCCTGACACAAAATATAGACACATGTATAATGACTTGCAAAGAAATATTTTTTCTTTACCGATATCTTATATCTCAGAAAGGTTCCCCTATTTTGAGATTTATTATGCAAACATGCTTAAGGTAAATCAACGAGTTCGAGCAATGCTCACTCAACTATTAAGCCCACGGGCTACATTACTTCGAGTTCGAAATTACTCACTCACTCAATCATTAATCCCACTGGCTACATTACTTCGAGTTCGAGCTAGGCACTCACTCGAATACTAAGCCTACGGGCTACTCTTATTTCGAGTTCGAGCAAGGCACTCACTCAAATACTAACCCTACGGGCTACTCTTATCTTGAGTTCGAGAAATCACTCACTCAATTATTAAGCCTATGTGCTACGTTACTTCGAGTTCGAGCGAGGCACTCACTCGAATACTAAGCCTACGGGCTACTCTTATTTCGAGTTCGAGCAAGGCACTCACTCAAATACTAACCCTACGGGCTACTCTTATCTTGAGTTCGAGAAATCACTCACTCAATTATTAAGCCTATGTGCTACGTTACTTCGAGTTCGAGCGAGGCACTCACTCGAATACTAAGCCTACGGGCTACATTACTTCGAGTTCGAAAATGCTCACTCGGATATAAAGGCTACGAAGTCCGAATTCGATCAAATTGCCTAAAGCCTTATGAAAACATTCATAAGGAATGAATAAAACGAAACCTTCCCAAGACAGAAAATAAAACAAAGGCAAGACGAGAGAAAAAAGATATTTGTATATATTTACGGGATTGTTTACATGATTGTTTGCAACATCCAATATAAAAACTAAGGGACTAAGTTTCTTGGTTATCCCCGGGGGTGGTCTCTTCTCCATCGGGCTCCTCCCCTCTCTCGGACCTGCTCTTGCTCCCATCATCATCATCATCATCATCATTATCGTCATCATCGGAAATCAAGGCTTCGGCATCGGCTTCAATCTCCTTAGCCCTTTTTATCTCTTCAGTGAGGTCGAAACCTCGAGCGTGGATCTCCTCGAGGGTCTCCTTTCGAGATCGGAACTTAGCAAGCTCAGCAACCCAATGTGCTCGAGTATTGGCGGTCTTGGCTGCCTCTCTTGCATGTACCTGAGCAGCTTCAGCATTGGCCCGATAAACGGCCATGAATGCATCCGCATCGGCTTTTGCCTTTTCGGCATCAGATTCGGCCTTAGCAAGTTCAGAGGCCAACTGAGCTTCGATCTTCTCTATTCTTCTTACTTGAACCGAGCTTTTCTCCTTTATACTTTGAAGCTGGTTTTAGGGCAATGACAATTGGGCTCGAGCAGCCTCTTTCTCTGCAGCAAAGCGGTCCATACCTTCATTCCACTTCAAAGACTCTGCTTTTATTACATCAAACTCCTCACGGAGTTTCCCGATCATCTCAATTTTTTACTGCAGCTGTGAGACCAAAAAATTAGCCATTGTTCCGGTATCGAGCCCATAGACTTTTAAAAGTATCATTACCTGCTCATACATATCGGTCTGATCTTGATGAGCCTTGGCCAACTCAGCTCGGAGGTCTTTGATTTCCTTCCCCCTTTGCCCTAAGAGGAGTTTAAGGGATTTTCTCTCCTCCATGACCCGTTGAAGATCGGTCTCAAACCGATACATCTCAGCTCGAGACCGAGAATATGCTTCTCGGTGAACCGCCATGGCCTGCGAAGAAGGAAGAAAATAAGTTAGGAAAGAATAGCAAAACATGAAAAATAATATCAACAAAGGGAGTTAAGAGCTTACCCGATTTAGACCTAGCTGCACTTCACAGAGAAGGCCCGACACATCACTAGGGCCAGCAGCATCCTCGACCCCGGTAAACAGATCACGGAAAGGGTCCTCCCCTTCATTAGACCTGCTCGCCTCGAGGGCCCCCAAAGCTTGGGCTTCCCGAATAGACCCTTTGGAAAAAGCAGGAAGAGTGGTCGAATCTCCGATTACTATTGCCCCAGGCAATTCGCTTGGGGCGTTCGCCTTAGTTCGGAGAGCTTCAGGACCGGTCCCTTCCGATGTACCCACCATTTGTTGACTTCGGTAGAAAGCATCCTCGATCTCTAATGACTCGGGTACTTTGTGTGAACCTTCCTCCGATACCTCCTCGGTTCTGGGCGGAGCCTTAAGAATCACCGTTGATTCAGCAGCCTTTGGGGAATCAATGTTTTTCTTCATTCGGGCTGCCAGCGCGGACCCGTCGTTTTCTTCTTCTTCTTCTTCGTCTTCATCCCTTAAATGCAGAACTGATTCTATGGTCAAGGGAATGGTATTCTGCTTCGGCTTACGAGCCGTCCTCTTCTTCGATTTTGGATCTTCGGGAACGGAGGCCCTTTTCCTCTTATTATCCTTCACTGGATTTGGAACGGATGCCGAAACCTCTTCCTCGACGGACGAGGGCCTCAAAACTGCATCTTTTCCCACGCCTACATATGGGAAAATTTATTAAAAGTATATGAAAAGCATATGGTTCGAACTACCAAATAATATGAGAAAGGGGTTTACCATGATTTTTGGCCTCCCATCGGCCCTTTGACAAGTCACGCCATGAGCGCTAGACGTATGTGAAGGTCGAAACCAGATCCCGTATCCAGTTCTTGAGATCGGGAACTGCGACAGGCATCCAGGGAACCGATGCATCACAAAAAGGGATATCAGTGAGAAAAGAAATGAAAAGGCAAAATAGTAGGAGATAACAGCAGAATCACACTTACGCTTCATGTTCCACTCTTCGGGAAAAGGCATCTTTTCAGTCGGAATCAGGTCTGAAGTCCTTACTCGGACGAACCTGCCTATCCAGCCTCGATCCCTGTCCTCGTCTATGCTCGAGAATAGAGCCTTAGTAGCTCGACGCTGAAGCTTTATTAACCCTCCTCAAAAAAGGCGAGGATGGTACAATCAGGTCAGATGATCGAGGGTGAAAGGCATCCCCTGGATTTTGTTCACGAAGTATCGGATCAAAATAACGATCCGCCAAAAGGAAGGATGAATCTGGCCTAGGGTTATTAGGCATTTACGACAAAAATCTATGATAACAGGGTCGAGGGTACCTAACGTGAAAGGGTAAGTGTACACACTTAGAAACCCTTTCACGTGAGTAGTAATATCCTCTTTGGGAGAAGGTACTACCACTTCTTTGTTCTCCCAGTTACAATCTTTTTTTATTCGCTCGATATACCCCCCGATTATCGAACAAATATATCTCGATACGGGCTCACATCGGCCGGGAACCGGTGAACCTTTATCGAGTTTGAAATAAGAAGTAAGAACACACACCGCCAGAATGCACTCCTCAGGCTGTGGATCCACCAGTGTTTTGTCGGCGGCGGATTGGGAAGAAGAAATTTTTTCTTTTTGGGGGACTATTTTTGATGTCTTCACTATTTTTGGATTTGACGAAAGTGATCAAGATTTGGTGATTTTTAAGAAGAATTTTGCAGGAAAGAATCACAGATCTACGAATGAACTCAGAAGATATGAAAAGGACCTTAGAAAATTTGGAAGATTGAAGACGTAAAAGTAATAAATAGTGAAAGGAAGGGCTATTTATAGATTAAAGCAATATCGATTCAATATCAGTGGTGGCCGACCACCTTCTGACACGCATTAAATGCCTTGGGAAGCTAAACCAATGGACAACTATCACGTACGTCATGGTCGAGCTCGATGCAAACGTCAACTTATATCTGATCGAGCCATTGTGAAATCATGTCGTTTCTCGCTACATCCTTCACGAGAAATGAGGGGACTATCTGTATATGGTAAAAACCGGTTAGTACTTCGTACGAACTAGTTTAAATAGTAATACATTGGATCGGATAAGCGTCTTCATAGTATCAGGTTGAGGTCCGAAATCGGGTCACCAAGCTTCGAGCCCGAAGGACCGATCAATGTCGAGCTCGATGTTATTATCAAGCTCGATGTTATTATCAAGCTCGAATACAAGTCAAACTATGATGCAAAGTAAAGTTATCGAGCTTATGATTCAGAAACCGACCAACACTGACCCCGAATTAATATAGGGATCAGAGTCAGAATCGAGCTCGAGTCAAGATCGATAGCTCGAGTCAAGACCGAAAACTCGAGTCGATATCGAGCTCATAGACAAGAGCCATTGCAATCCCACTAGAGGAGAGAATCCTGGCATGTATTATGAAAAAACTGACTTATCATGGCTCTCCAACTATGTATTTTTAATTATATCTAAAAGTAGGATCCTCCACTATAAAAAGAATGGCTACATTTTCTGTAGAGGGCAGCCTTTTGCTTATATTGTAATTCAAGCACCATATTCTCCTATATTCAAGATTTATTCTTTTAAGCTTCATAAATTGATTCATCTTGCTTAATCCTAAAAATTATCTTCTTTCCAACCTTGTTTATTTTGCATTTTTTGCAATCCATATTTGATATTTCTATCTATCCTTACGATTTGTATTAAGCTATATCACATTTTCTTAGAACTACGTACAAATTCAACTCTATCCGTTTTTCGGGTAAACAGAGTTCATATGAACCCCTTTGACTCCACGTGGATCCGTCCCTGTTACGACTTATGATGTACTTACCAAATGATTGGTTTAATGCTAAAGAATAACATTAATCTTATTTTTCTTGGTTGAACCTATAACTTGGCTTATAGTCTGGTAAACACGTAGTTTTATTGGGGTGATCTAAAAACGCAGCAGTCTAATTCATTTTTTTTTTGGTAAATAAGATTTTATTACCAAAGGCATTATGTACAGTCAATACAAAGAAAAATCCTATAGATAGGTAACTGCAGGATATACTTCTCACAACTAACATCTACTTTCCAAAGTTACTAACAAAACAGACTATATTATACAGGATAAAAATTCAGATTTTCAAGCTCCTTAGCAAGTCTTGTCTTCTGTGATCCCCTATAGAAGATTTCATGTATAATTCTTCTGATGATGCTCTTAGGATCAACTTGTTTAGTCTGGAAGACTCTCTTATTTCTCTCAATCCAAAGGTGATAAACATATGCAGCCAAAGTCATTCTAAAGATCTCCGCACTCGAACTTCTTCTTTTTGCATATCTCAACTCATCTGGCCAAATCATAGCTGTTCTATCAATTCTTTGCCATTGCAAGAGCTTGTTCCACACCAGTGCACATACATGACATTGGAAAAAAGATGTGGGATATACTTTCTAGTTTAGAAGCACACATAGGACATGTTTGATTATCAACAACCCCCAATGCATCAACCTATCTTTGGTGGGCAATCTACCAAGAGCTGCCAGTCTTAAGATAAATACCCATTTTGGAGATCCAAGATTATTACAGACTATTTTCCTCCACTGCACTTTAGGAAAATCACCTCTAACCAGCATATATCTTCTTAACGGGGAAGGTTTCCATACCTTGTAAATGTTCTTCTATAATCCCAAATTGCTGAAGGTGACTCTGCATCTTCAAAGTCTTCTGCACTACCCAAGAGGCTTGCTTAGCTGTAGTTTCCCAAATCTTGCCTCCCTTGATGTAATAACTGTGAACCCACTTAACCCATAGTTTATCTTTCTTGCAACTGATGTTCCATAGCAATTTACTAATAGCTGCCTTGTTTCATATAATTATATTAAGGATATTAAGACCACTAGCACTAGCAGGATAACATACTTTCTCCTAAGAAAGCAATGCTTTTTTTTGTCATCTCCACACCTCCAGTCTATAAGAATCGCCTACATGTCGCTTCAATAAGCTTTATCACCTTAGTAGGCAAAACAAATATTTGTGATCAATAAATCTGGATTGAGAAAAGTACATTCTTGACCAACTGAACTCTGCCTGAATAATATAGAAACTTTGTTGTCCAGCTTGTAATGCTTCCCAACATTTTTCCAATTGGTGGTTGACATTGGCTTACTGAAAGTCTTTTTGTGCTAAGCGGTACTCCCAAGTATTTGAATGGCATCTCCCCTCTAGAAAAGCCAAGTATCCCCAGTATAACCCTCTGTGCTTCATCTCTCATCCCTCCAAAGTAGATAGAACTCTTCTCTTTATTTGCTAACAAACCTGAAACCTGAGAGAACTCTTGAAAACTATTATAAAGCTTCTGCACTGATATTAAGTCATCCCTACAAAAGAGTAGTAGGTCATCTGCAAAAGCTAGCTGAATCAGCTTCAATTTTGTGCATCTTGGGTGATAGTTGAAGTTAGGTTGTTCATCTAATCTTTTCAATATCCTGGATAAGTAGTCCATAGCAAGAACAAACAGGAATGGAGATAAAGGGTCTCCCTGCCTCAATCCTCTTCTAGCTGCAAATGGTTCGGTAGGCCAGCCATTGATGCCAATTGAATAAAACACTGACTTCAGGCATGTCATGACCCATTTTATGAACTTGTTCGGGAAATTCATATGTATTAACACCTATTCAATAAGGCCATTCTAGTGAGTCATATGTCTTTTGCATATCCACTTTTAGCATACATCTTGGAGATATCTCTTTTCTGTCGTATCCTTTAACCAATTCATGACTTAGAATTATATTGTCACGTATCACTCTTCCAGGGACAAAAGATGATTGGCTATTATCAATAAGTTCATCCATCACACTCTGCAATCTAATAGTTAGTATCTTGGAAATTATCTTATATAAGACTGAGGAACAAGAAATAGGCCTAACTTCCTTTATTGAAGAAGGATTCTTCACTTTAGGAATTAGGGTCACTGAAGTGCAGTTAATTGGCTTATACATGGAGGATGTTTCAAAGAAATGTAATACAACAATAGTAATGTCATCACCTATCACAGACCAAACTTTTTTTAAAAATAGAGCATTGAAGGCATCCCCTCCTGGCGCTTTCATATTATCTATATCCTGCGGAGCTTGGTAAATTTCTTCATGTGTTACTGGTTCAATCAAGAATAGTTGTTGACTTCTGGATAAAACTTGGCCTCTTCTACATATCTCTAGGCTAATAGCAGGTAACTGTGTTGTGGTTGTCCCAAGTAGACCTTTGTAGAAGCATATAATCCCCTCTGCAATTTCACCTTTAGTCTGAATCCACTGCCTAGAAGAGTTCTTTAACTTTTTAATCTGATTATGTGCAGCTCTATTTTTTACATTTGCAAAAAAAATAAGTTGTATTTGAATCTCCCAATTGCAGCCATTGTATTCTTGATTTTTGTTTATATATGCTTTCTTCTACCATTGACCACTTTTCCAATTCCTTCTTCAAATTTCTTTCCTGTTCAAACAAATTTACATCATGCCTAGAATCTCTCATTTGTTCCTGCAAATCTATTACCTCTCTTCTAGTGTTCTTTATTCTGTTTCCTATATTTGAGAATTCTTTGATATTCAGTGACTTCATTTATGTCTTAACATTCTTCAGTTTCAACCATACTCTTTTCATAGGATTCCCTATAACGGTTTTTGCCCAACCTGTCGCCACCTTTGCCAAGAACTCCTGATGAAATGCCAGATGATTCAAGAATTTGAACGGCCTTGACCTCCTATTGATTGTTTCAAAAAAATTGACACATAGAGAAGAATGATCAGAGAAGTTGAGATCTAAAATCTGCACATCTACTTAAGATAGATAGGTCATCCATTCAGCATTTCCTAATGCTCAATCAATTCTACTAAAGATATAACTATTAGTCCAAGTGAATTCTCTGCCAAATGTTCTCAGTTCACACACCCCAATATCTAGAATAAAGTCATTAAAATCCCTGGTTTCAGACTCTATTACTGCATTGCCGTTGATTCTATCCTCTGGTCGCAAAATTGTGTTGAGATCTCCCGTGATAAGCCAGGGATTTTGAATACCATTTGCCAAATCCCTCAGTTGCATCCACAAACCTCTTCTATCTTGCCCTGTATGTAACCCATATACAACAGTATTATAAAACTCACTCATCATAGTTAAGCTTTTCACGTATCCATGTATAATTTAATCTGTCATGGATATCAGTTGGAAGTCGATCTTATCAATATCCCACATTACCCATATCATTCCTCTATTACTGTAGTGGTAGTTCGTATGCCATGCCCATCATTTAGCAATTTTCTCAATGATACTTTCAGCCTTTTGTTCCTTTACCCTATTTTCCAAAATAGTAAGCATATCAATTTTATTTTCAATAATGAAATACTTTAGTTTCTTATGTTTATACAACTTATTCATCCCCCTTACATTCCAAGTTACAAGCTTCATATAGACAATGAATAACTTGAGGTACCCCTCTCATCTAACTTCTGTCCACATTGTCCCCCATCTTGCACTGTAGTGGCCTGGTACTTTGGTATATCTTGAATCACCAAAGGACTAAAGCCACTATCAGTGTCAATAACAACATCTGTTTTAGGACTTGCACAGGTTTTTGCAGTTGCTTTACTTCTAACATGTAACCACGCATTTTTCTTTGATGTTTGGGCTTCATTCACTGCTTGACTTCCTCACTTATCCGCAGTCCACTGTTCACCATTCTTGATTGCACTCTCTAGTGTTGAATTTACTCCTTTAGTTGCCTCATGTTGATTACCACTCTGTTTTCTTTGAGTTTCAACCACATTTGTCTGATTTTGCTTTCTTGGCTGCCCCCTCACTGCCACCCCCATTATCACTTTGTATGACAAGTGCAATCCCCGGTTTAGCTTTCCATTCCTGCTTATGTATCACCTTCTTAACATTTTTATTTTTGTACTTATTCTTCTGATCATGGATTTGTTTCCTATGAACTGTATTGCAATTATGTCCTACTAGGAGACATGTATCACAATATTCTGGCATCCAGTCATACCAAACTTCTTCTTTAAATATTCTTCCAGTTGGGTCCTGTACTTTGATCGCATGAGGTAGGGGCACTGTTACATCCATTTCCACTAGAACTCTAGCAAATGAGATCCTCTCAACCTTTGTTGTGCATTCATCCGTGGAAATAGGATTTCCCAGTACACTACGGATCCTACTAAGTGTTTCCATTTCCCAATAGTTTAACGACAAGTTTGGAAACTGCACCCACAATGGAATCATTCTCAAAACTTCCTCATTGAAATAAAAATTTGCTTCCCATGGCTTAATTATAATTGGCTTGTTATTTATTGTATGAGGACCTGAGTATAAGACTTCATCTTTGTCTTCCAAGGTGTTAAACTTCACAACAAAATATCCATCATTATGGAAATAGATCTTCGGTTTTGCAGCAAAGTTCCATTGCTTACCTATGTACCTTTCTAGTGCACCTATAGATGGAGTAGCACCTATAACATACAAGATCACGGTCTGTTTCCACTTCACTGATCCTTTTTCCAGCTCCAACTGGTTAAGTTTAGCAATCTTCTCACCTTCCTGTATTACCGGCGCAATATATGCCAAACTCATGCCCCTAGATTCTAGTCTATTCTCCGCAAATAAGCTTGCCCATTTCAGGTCCTTAGTAGTCGGGTTCCCCGCGAGGAGTTCAATCAGTTTAGTAGTTTTTGTTGCTTCTAACATCTTTTCCTAATCAACAACAGTTTTTCGATTGTTCGCCACCCCTATAACGCTCTGATTAATCGAGTTGTCCCCTTTAAACCCTATGTTTTAACGATGCGGTCACCTTAGCGTTCTACGATGTTCCTTCACCCGCAATGTTCCTCCGATTGCTACACTTTGGAGTTATTATAACAACATTCTGATTGCTCGGCATTCTCTCTTTAGACCCAATGCTCTGGGTAATGGCGACCGTAACATATGCCGAGGTACCTGCAATTGCAACAGTTCTTTGGTTGCTAGCAGATGGGGTTTCTTGAGTATGCATGGCAGATTTCATCTTCTCTACAGTCGAATTGTTAGTTATCAGCGTGATTTTTAGCTCAGTCCGTCAATTTGAAGCTTCTGGAGTAAAAGCCCTAATTTGCTTTCGGTAATTAAAAATACCTCCAATGTCTGTTGATTCTATCACTAATGGACATCGATTTGCTTTCCCTACTTTTTCCACTCAGATAGTTGAATTTTGTTTTTGCTCTTTTTTGGCTGTCCCCTACCCGATTAGCTAAACACGCTGTCATGCACTAAGGAGAAGGTAGGAGTAGGATTCTAATTCATTTTTTGGAATTTATAAATGTCACCACTCAAATGAGGGGGGAAGGGAAGAAAAACTTAGGACCAAAAAAGATGTTACAATTGGACTAATCTCTTGATACAGGTTGGACAATGCTAAAAAAACTTGCAAGCACCCACGACTAGATTACTACTGGAGGTCGCATAACCTTGAGCTTTTTTTGCTTTTGTGGTTGCAACTTCACTTCAGGAGGAGCCCTATAATATGCTGGAACAGTCGCAGGTAACATCTGCCTAACCCCTTCTGCCTTGATAATAGGGAGAAAAATGAGTCCAGATGCTCTCTGTATTGACTCATAGGAAATTGTCAACATAAAAGTATTCAAACAAAAGATGTTAAGATTTAAGAAATATTGAAGCAAATTAAAGGCTAGATTGATGCCTACTGAAATCAACCGGGCACCAATCCACATGTGTTTGAGTGATGGGAAAGGAAGCAGCAACCGGCGAACACCATAGATTGCCATATCAAAGAAATGACAAACAAGAATCAACGGTTGGGGAATACCATCGATCATGACCGAAGCCTTTTCACATCACCATTTGGTAAATGTACATTCTCTTAATAGGTCATTGTTGGTAAAGGTAAATTTAATGATTCATTGTTGGCAAATGTCACTTATAAGCATGTGAGATCATAAGAAGTTCAGTTGTTTTGCAGAAAACCCTAAAACACTTTAGTTTCATGAATCACGCATTTTTCACATCATCAGTAGAAGAGATAGCTTATTTTCTTATGTTTCTTTCCACATGTTGGTATTTAGAACTTTAGCAGGTGACACCATTAGAGGTGCTTTAGTGTTGTGGTTCCTAATTCTTGATGGCCCAACAATTTCCATCAAGGGAAATTACCAAGCGGTAGTTTTCACTTATAAAGATCGAAATAAGACCAACAACAACAGTTAACATATAGCAAAAATATACATAGCGCAAGGTGTAAAAGGACTTAAGATATTTGCAGAGAGCAGGTGCATCGTTCAAATTACAAAGGGTTTGAGAAGATCACGGAGCACAACTATATTAGACAATGCAACGATCATCCCTTCATCAGTTAACGGATGATGCATTTTGAGTGCATCGCCCATAAGGAGAGCCCCAGGAGTTGGATGAGGAGCAGCAGGCATGCTTCAGTTTGGCATTGTCCTGGTGTTTCCTTTATCAACTGCTGTAATGAATGCATCATGTATCTCAAGGGAGGTAAACATCTCATTGAATGCCATATAATTGAAGTAACATACACCTATGTTGTATGGCAATCAGAAGAAAGTTTCATCATACTTTACCTAGGGAGCAACACCAGTTTTTAAGTATTTTGCTAGTTCACCATTGGAAATATAAGGAACCCTTTAACCATTTACATCAACCAGACAACGAATTTCAGTACTGCTAATAGGATAGAAGAAGATAATAGGTAAAGGGTTAGCCAAATGACATTGACCATGGTTTGCATGAGGAAGTTGGCAGTTCTCCAGGACCAAACCAACAAAACAAGAAGGCACATCTACCTGTGGTATATGATAACATCAATGAGCTTCAAGAGAAAGGAATAATAAAGAAACACCAAAAATAAAGTCCATAGAAAACAATTGTTTATATTCACAAACTCGACTACTTTTTCAATCATACCTTAATATGTTTCACCCAATTCTTATTTGTAGAAGAAGAAAATAAGCAAAAGATTAGTAGGAATGAGCTCTTGAACCCGTCAACCACTGATTTATTTTCAACAGTCCCCCCAAGCAAAAATTTAAAACTCTAGTAGCTGCCCTTACATTTGGGTTGCAACGCATACGTTGCAGATTCAAGAAACAACCATCACACACAATGGTTAATGGTCCACAAGCTTTCAAATCTTCACCAGATTTAGTTTTGTACAGTACACCTTTAGTGGTCTCACTCTCTTCAAGCAGAAAAGTGATTGTTCTTTGCTCTAGTTTGACACTGCCAGATAATCAAAAGCATATGGAGTAGCCATTAATCAATGAAAGAGCATAACACCAACGAAGATATTTTACACGGAGAATTTACAAGCTAGGTCATTAATAAATAGGGAGAGGAGATATATACTTGGGTAGAGACGCAGATTTCTCTCGCATTCTTTGGATGAATCACCCATGGTGGAAGCTCCTTCCGGAAACATCTGAGTGAAATTTCTCCGGGGGATAAGATAGCCGTGTGTTTTTCCCATTCTTGAAAAGATCATATCCAAGAACTCGCTGAGCATTAATATTCTCCACACAATCTCTAGTTAGCAAGAGAAAATTATGGAGTTGTGTACAAGAAAGATTGATAAATCAATCGATCAATCATCTACATCTCAATTCCAAGTCTTAGGGTGCTTATACCAATCTTCTCTTTATACTCTCCTCAGAAGGACAAATGGGGTATAATACTTCTAAAGAACATTCTTTTCTCCATCCAGGGAGAAGTAAAGTCTGACCATAATGACAAATAAATTTCATTATGTAAGTTAGACAAGTGGCTACTAACCATCCAGTCCCAACTCAAGCAATTTGAGGTTGCCACCTGGTTGTAGCAATTCTCCCATAATCTGATCAGGCTTTGCCAAATCTCTTTCAATCACATGTACTCAACGCCCATCCTGAGATCCAAAATGTATAAGTATACCATTTCAAAGAGAATGTTTCTTTTCTTGTTTCATCATTCATTTTTCTTTCAAATAAGTAAGAATTGCATTAATACCCAAACCTAGCATTAAGAATTTTATTAAACTTCCTTTGTAGCCACAAAAATTGCCCTTTTTGATTAATAACTTATGAAGCAATACTAAGTAAGAATCTTCAAAACCATTTCCAAATCAGCATATACACTCAGTTTTCAATTGTTAATCACCCCTTTCTTCGTCTAACAATTCATGTGTAACCTTGAAATTCTTAGTTTAGTGTCTATTGTATCACCATTGTCAAAACCGGTTGTAATCAGTTCATAGGGGGATTTAATAAATAATTATCTCAAATTCGCATTCTATATACATATTTTTCATGGTAGCATCCGACCAGCTTGCTCAAACCTCGACTAATCCATGAGCGCGTGTTACCTCCTAGCAACAAAGAGACTTGGTAATTTTGTCCACCAAAACTAAGAAAAATAGGAAAAATTCACCTTGGTGTTCCCTTCATTAGTAATCGAACCCCGGTTTTCAAGGTTGTCATTCCAATACTTGGACCACTAGACCACCCTAGAGATGGAAACGGGAATGCACCTATAACTTTAAGTTTTAAATCCGCCTTTAATTATGGGCAAAGTAGTCTTCTTTTGAGACCTAATGCTTTCCATCCAGATTATTTCTTTTACAAGTCACTTTTTTATGACGGTGACGTCCGGGTCAGGCTAGCATGCACGTACCTCGACAATTTCACCATGTACTACCTCCTGCTAACACAAGTATTGGGCAACTCTGCCCACCAAGGCTTAGGTAGACGAGAACAATTTCTTTTACGAGTAAGAAACAGTCACATTATCTAAGTCATTAGGCCAAATGTCCAATTACACACAATTCATTACGAATATGCAAATAAGTAAAAACCCAAAATTTAGAAAATTGAAGAAGGATAAGCGGATAAATACAAACTTGCCGAACGTGTGAGCGAGTGCAGCACCAACAACGTCAGCACCGACGATGATGACGTTGACAACATTGTTTTTATCCTTCGATCTACATTCTCTGTCAATAATCGAACCCCGATTTTCAAGGTTGTCATTCCAACTCTTGGACCACTAGACCACCCTAGAGATAGAAACGAGAATGCACCTATAAGCATTAAGTCTTAAATTCGCCTTTAATTACGGGCAAAGTAGTATTCTTTTGAGACCTAATGCTTTCCATCCAGATCATTTCTTTTACAAGTAACTTTGTTTATGACGGTGGTGTTGGGGCCATGCCAGCATGCCTGCACTTCGACAATTCCACTAGGTACTACCTCGTTCTAATATAAGTATTGGGTAACTCTGCCCCACCAAGGATTAAGTAGACAAGAAAAAATGTTTTTACGAGTAAGAAATGATCACATTATCTAAGTCGTTAGGCCAAATGGCCAATTACACATAATTCATTACGTAAATGCAAATAAGTTAAAAACCGAAATTTAGAAAATTGATGAAGGATAAGCGGTAAAATACAAACTTGCCGAATGTGTAAGCTAGTGCAGCACCAGCAACGTCAGCACTGACGATGATGACGTTGACATCGTTGTCTTTATCCTTCGATTTGCATTCTCCGTCAGTAATCGGACCCCGGTTTTCAAGGTTATTTTTCCAACTCTTCGACCACGAGACCACCCTAGAGATAGAAACGGGAATGCACCTATACGTTTTAAGTCTTAAATCCGCCTTTAAATGGGAAAAATAGTCTTCTTTTGAGAGCTAATGTTTTTCATCCAGATCATTTCTTTTACAAGTAACTTTTTTATGACGGTGGTGTCCGGGACAGGCCAGCATGCATGCACCTAGACAATTCCACCATGTACTACCTCCTGCTAACACAATTGGGTAACTCCGCCCACCCAAGCTTAAGTAGACGAGAACAAATTCTTTTATGAGTAAGAAATGGTTACATTATCTAAGTCATTAGGAAAAATGGACAATTACACACAATTCATTACGTAAATGCAAATAAGTTAAAAATTGAAATTTAGAAAATTGATGAAGGATAAGTGGATTAATACAAACTTGCTAAACGTGTGAGAGAGTGCAGCACCTGCAATGTCATCACCGATGATGATGGCGTCGACATTATTGTCTTTATCCTTCGATCTGCATTCTTTATCAGTAATCGAACCCCGGTTTTCAAGGTTGTCATTCTAACTCTTGGACCACTAGACCACCCTAGAGATAGAAACGGGAATGCACTTATAAGCTTTAAGTCTTAAATTCAACTTTAGTTATGGGCAAAGTAGTATTTGTTTTGAGACCCAATGCTTTCCATCTAGATCATTTCTCTTACAAGAAACTTTTTTTATGACGGTGGTGTCCGGGCCACATGCGTGCAACTCGACAATTCCACCATGTACTATCTCCTGGTAACACAATTGGGTAACTCCGCCACCAAGACTTAAGTAGATGAGAACAAATTCTTTTACGAGTAAGAAATGGTCACATTATCTAAGTCATTAGGCCAAATGGCGAATTACACACGATTCATTACGTAAATGCAAATAAGTTTAGAACCGAAATTTAGAAAATTGATGAAGGATAAGCGGATAAATACAAACTTGCCGAACGTGTGAGCGAGTGCAGCACCAGCAACGTCAGCACTGATGATGATGACGTTCACATCGTTATCTTTATCCTTCGATTTGCATTCTTCGTCAGTAATCAAACCCCGATTTTCAAGGTTGTCATTCCAACTCTTGGACCACGCGACCACCCTAGAGATAGAAACGGAAATGCACCTATAAGATTTAAGTCTTAAATCCACCTTTAAATGGGCAAGGTAGTATTCTTTTGAGACCTAATGCTTTCCATCCAGATCATTTCTTTTATAAGTAACCTTTTATGACGGTGGTGTCCAGGCCAGGCAAGCATGTGTGCACCTCAATAATTCCACCATATACTACCTCCTTCTAACACAATTGGGTAACTCCGCCCACCAAGTCTTAAGTAGACGAGAAAATTCTTTTATGAGTATGAAATGGTCACATTATCTAAGACATTAGGCCAACAATTACACACGATTCATTACGTAAATGAAAATAAGTTTAAAATAGAAATTTAATAAATTGATGAATGATAAGTGGATAAATACAAACTTGCCGAACGTGTGAGCGAGTGCAGCACTAACAACGCCAGCACTAACGATGATGAAGTTGACATCGTTGTCTTTATCCTTCGATCTGCATTCTCCGTCAGTAATCGAACCCTCATTTTCAAGGTTATCATTCTAACTCTTGGACCACTAGACCATCCTAGAGATATAAACAAGAATGGACCTATAAGCTTTAAGTCTTAAATTCGCATCAAATTATGGGCAAAGTAGTATGCTTTTGAGACCTAATGCTTTCTATCCAGATCATTTCTTTTACAAGTAAATTGTTTATGACGGTGGTGACTGGGCCAGGCCAACATGAGTGCACCTTGACAATTCCACCAGGTACTATTGGGTAACTCTGCCTACCAAGGCTTAAGTAGACATGAACAAATTCTTTTACGAGTAAGAAATGGTCACATTATCTAAGTCATTAGGCCAAATGGCCAATTACACGCAATTCATTACATAAATGCAAATAATTTAAAAACCAACATTTAGAAAATTGATGAAGGATAAGTGGATAAATACAAATTTGCCGAACGTATGAGCGAGTGCAACACCAGCAACACCAACACTGACGATGATGATGTCGACATCGATGTCTTTATCCTTCGATCTGCATTCTCCGTCAGTAATCGAACCCCAATTTCAAGAAACCAATTGGGGTTCTTGAATCCCAGTAATCGAACCCCAGTAATCGAACCCCACCAATCGAACCCCAGTAATCGAACCCAAATTTTCAAAATTCCAATTCATGGTCCACGAGACCACCCTAGAGATAGAAATGGGAATGCACCTATAAGCGTTATGTCTTAAATTCTCCTTTAATTATGGGCAAAGTAGTCTTCTTTTGAGACCTAATGCTTTCCATACACATCATTTCTTTTATAAGTAACGTTTTTATGACGGTGGTGTCCGGGGCAGGCCAGCATGCGTGCACGTCTACAATTCTACCAGGTACTACCTCCTGCTAACATAAGTATTGGGTAACTCCGCCCACCATGACTTAGTAGACGAGAACAAATTCTTTTACGAGTAAGAAATGGTCACATTATATAAGTCGTTAGGTCAAATGGCCAATTAAACACAATTCAATACGTAAATCCAAATAAGTTAAAAACCAAAATTTAGAAAATTGATGAAGGATAAGCGGATAAATAAATACTTGCCGAATGTATGAGTGAGTGCAACAACAGCAACGTCAGCACTAACAATGATGACGTCGACATCGATATCTTTATCCTTCGATCTGCATTCTCCGTTAATAATCAAACCCTAGTTTTCAAGGTTGTCATTCCAATTCATGGTCCACGAGACCACCCTAGAAATAGAAATGGGAATGCACCTATAAGCTTTAAGTCTTAAATCCGCCTTTAATTATGGGCAAAGTAGTCTTCTTTTGAGACCTAACGTTTTCCATCCAGATCATTTCTTTTACATGTAACATGTTTATGATGGCGGTGTCCGGGCCAGGCGAGCATGCCTGCACCTCTACAATTCCATCAGGTACTACCTCCTGCTAACACAAGTATTGGGTAACTCCGCCCACCAAAGCTTAAGTAGACGAGAATAAATTCTTTTACGAGTAAGAAATGGTCATATTATCTAAGTCATTAAGCCAAATGGCCAATTACACACAATTCATTACGTAAATGCAAATAAGTTAAAAACCAAAATTTAGAAAATTGATGAAGTATAAGCGGATAAATACAAACTTGCTGAACGTGTGAGCGAGTGCAACACCAGCAACATCAGCACTGACGATGTCACGTTGACATTGTTGTCTTTATCCCTCGATCTACATTCTCCGTCACTAATCGAACCCCGGTTTTCAAGGTTGTCATTCCAATTCTTGGGCCACGATACTACCCTAGAGACAGAAATGAGAATGCACTTATAAGCTTTAAGTCGTAAATCCGCCTTTAATTATGGGCAAAGTAGTCTTCTTTTGAAACGTAATGCTTTCCATCCAGATAATTTCTTTTACAAGTAACATATTTTATGACGGTGATGTCCGGTCCAGGCTAGCATGCATGCGCTCTACAATTCCAACCAGGTACTACCTCCTGCTAATACAAGTATTGGGTAACTCCGCCTACCAAGGCTTAAGTAGACGTGAATAAATTCTTTTACGAGTAAGAAATGGTCACTTTATCTAAGTCATTAGGCCAAATGGCCAATTACACACAATTCATTACGTAAATTCAGATAAGTTAAAACTAGAAATTTAGAAAATTGATGAAGGATAAGTGGATAAACACAAACTTACCGAACGTGTAAGCGAGTGCAACACCAACAACGTCAGCACTGGCGATAATGACGTCGACATCGTTGTCTTTATCTATCGATCTGCATTCTCCGTCAGTAATCGAACCCCGGTTTTCAAGGTTGTCAATCCAATTTCTTGGTCCATGAGACAACCCTAGAGATAGAAATGGGAATGCACCTATAAGCTTTAAGTCTTAAATCCTCATTAAATTATAGGCAAAGTCGTCTTCTTTTGAGACCTAATTCTTTCCATCCAGATAATTTCTTTTACAAGTATCGTTTTTATGATGGTGGTGTCCGGGCTAGGCCAGCATGCGTGCACCTCTATAATTCCACCAGGTACTACCTCGTGCTTACACAAGTATTGGGTAACTCCACCCACCAAAGCTTAAGTAGACGAGAACAAATTCTTTTACGAGTAAGAAATCGTCACATTATCTAAATCATTAAGCCAAATGGCCAATTACACACAATTCATTACGTAAATGTAAATAAGTTAAAAACTAAAATTTAGAAAATTGATGAAGGATAAGCGGATAAATACAAACTTGCTGAACGTGTGAGCAAGTGCAACACCAGCAACGTCAGCACTGTCGATGTCACGTTGACATCGTTGTCTTTATCCCTCGATCTGCATTCTCCGTCTGTAATTGAACCCCGGCTTTCTAGGTCTTCATTCCAATTCTTGGGCCACGAGACCGCCCTAGAGATAGAAATGGTAATGCACTTATAAGCTTTAAGTCTTAAATCCGCCTTTAATTATGGGAAAAGTAGTCTTCTTTTGAAACCTAATGCTTTTTCTTTTTAAACCTAATGCTTTCCATCCAGATCATTTCTTTTACAAGTAATTTTGTTTTGACGGTGGTGTCCGGGCCAGGCCAGCATGCGTGCACCTCTACAATTCCACCAGGTACTACCTCCTGCTAACACAAGTATTGGGTAACTCCGCCCACCATGCCTTAAGTAGATGTGAACAAATTCTTTTACGAGTAAGAAATGGTCACATTATCTAAGTCATTAGGCCAAATGGACAATTACACACAATTCATTACGTAAATGCAAATAAGTTAAAAACAGAAATTTAGAAAATTGATGAAGGATAAGTGGATAAATACAAACTTACTAAACGTGTGCGCGAGTGCAACACCAGCAACGTCAGCACTGACGATGATTACGTCGACATTGTTGTCTTTATCCTTCGATCTGCATTCTCCGTTAGTAATCGAACCCTGGTTTTCAAGGTTGTCATTCCAATTTCTTGGTACATGAGACAACCCTAGAGATAGAAATGGGAATGCACCTATAAGCTTTAAGTCTTAAATCCGCCTTTAATTATAGGCAAAGTAGTCTTCTTTTGAGACCTAATGCTTTCCATCCAGATTATTTCTTTTACAAGTAACTTTTTTATGACGGTGGTGTCCGGGCCAGGCCAGCATGTGTGCATCTCGACAATTTCACCAGGTACTACCTCTTGCTAACACAAGTATTGGGCAACTCTGCCCACCAAGGCTTAAGTAGACGAGAACAAATTCTTTTACGCGTAAGAAATGGTCACATTATCTAAGTCATTATGCCAAATGGCCAATTACACTCAATTCATTACGTAAATGCAAATAAGTTTAAAATCGAAATTTAGAAAATTGATGAAGGATTAAAAGGGCAACCCGGTGCATTAAGCTCTCGTTATGCGCGGGGTCCGCAGAAGGGTCGGACCACAAGGATCTATTGTACGCAACCTTACCCTGCATTTTTGCAAGAGACTGTTTCTTTATCCTTGCCGAACGTGTGAGCGAGTGCAGCACCAGCAACGTCAGCACCGACGATGATGACGTCAACATCGTTGTCTTTATCCTTCCATCTGCATTCTCCGTCAATAGCACTGGTAGTAGTAGTGGTATTGGTGGTTCTCTCATTATTTTCGCTGTGTCCATCATTTGATCTATTGATAAAAAATAACCAAGTTGCAATGAAGCCAAACACCAAGGCGAGAACTAATTCAATGCTGCTTTGATGATCAACCAGTGTGAAATTGGGAAAACGACGCCGTTCGCCTATGTTTTTTCGTATCTTTTGACTATACTTAGAAAGAATCTCTCTGTTTTTCTGCCATTCACAATATATATAGGCATTTTAAAATACAAAAAAAAAAAAAAAAAAAAAAAACAACAACAACAACCCAGTATAATCCAACTAGTGGGGTCTGGAGAGGGTAGTGTGTACTACCCTGGGGTAGAGAGGCTGTTTCCAATAGACCCTAGGCATCCTTCCCTCCAAGAACTACCCACCTTTGCTCTTGGGGTGACTCGAACTCACAACCTCTTGGTTGGAAGTGGAGGGTGCTTACCATCAGAGCAACCCACCTTGTCTAAATATACAAAAAAAAAAGAAAAAAAGAAGAAGAAGAAGATAAACTAAATGATGGTTGGATTTGTCGATGCTTCGCGAGGAGTAGCTATGAACGTGTGTTGCATGTAAGGTTTATTTCCTTTGCATGTAATTAAATGATAGGATATAAAATAGATTGGTTAATGTTTATATTTACATCACATCGTTCTTCTCCTTTTTATTGTTTTTTGGATCACCGCCAAGTGTTTTGCAGAATGTAATCACGATATCCTTAGTTCACCTAGTATCCACACAAGCTCGTGCGTACTCTTATATTGCCAAGCCTGAGAGAGGCTATACTCTTTTCCGCCAACCTTAGCATTCATACAATTATCATCTGATTTTTCGAGTAAAATTCTATGGTGGACTCTGTATACGGTCAAAACCGATTTTGCCCTTCATGTATTTAGTCGAGATTAGAACATGATAGACCGAGAGTCGTCATCATAATATCGAGATGAGATCTAAAGCCAGGTTATCGAGCTCAAGATTCAGGGATCGATCTATACTGAGCTCGAAGTCAATATCGAACTCGAATCAATACCGGGCTCGATCTAATATCGAGCTCGAGTCAATATCGAGCTCGAGATCCAGAGATCGACCAATACCAAAACCGGCCAAGATCGAGCTAAGAGACAAAGAGTCGTTGTAGCAGCACCAAGGAAGAGAATCTCGGCGAAAATTAAGAAAAAGCTAATTAACTAATCTATCATGGGATCCCCACTACGCATTTTTAATTATATCCAAAGTAAGATTCCTCCACTATATAGAGAGTGGCTATCATTTCTGTAAGGACATATTGAACATTGAGACATCAATACATTCTCACTTCTCAGAGATTATTGATTTTACACAGAAATATAGCAGAGATTATCCTTTTCGAGCTTTGGACATTGATTCATCTTGCTTGTTTATAAATCATTCTCTACTCAATTTGGTTTGTATTTCATTCCCTTTTTACAGTCAATATTCGATATATTTCTACCTATTTTTTCGATTTGTACCACGTTATACCACGTATCCTTAAAACTACGTATAAATTCAACTCTATCCATTTTTCGAGTAAACAGTTTAGCGCCCACCGTGGGAACAACAACCTGACGACTGGGGATGAAAGGACACTCGTCGATCCCGTTGGAATTCGAGCCGC
Source organism: Nicotiana otophora (assembly GCA_000715115.1). Lineage (NCBI taxonomy): Eukaryota > Viridiplantae > Streptophyta > Magnoliopsida > Solanales > Solanaceae > Nicotiana > Nicotiana otophora. The sequence continues at coordinate 11,343 of AWOL01S0010303.1, read as the reverse complement.
AGATCTAATCGATGTCAACTCATATGTGGCTATCGAGGAGAACCAACGTTCCGACCCCGAAAACAGTATTCATGGTGCAACTCGACTTGCAGTTCAAAATACCCAAAATGTTGGAGAAGATAGGATCAGCCTGCGTATGATCTTTGAAATGTTACAAGCTCAACATGTAGCAATAGCTCAGTTGCAGATCCGAACCCAGGCACCGAGTAGGGCCGAGCCAGGTCCCTCTCGAGAAATCACCCACGAAACGGGGCCAGTTGTAGTAAGATCAAATGAACAAGAATCGGGGACTAATCCCGAAATTATTAAGATGTTAGAGGAACTGACGAAATAAATTGAGTCAGGAGAAAAGAGGATTGAAGCAAACGACAAAAAAGTAAAAACTTATAATTCCAGGGTTGATCAGATCCCGGGGGCACCACCGGTATTGAATGGCTTGGATTCCAAAACATTCATACAAAAGCCTTTCCCCCCGAGCGCGGCTCCTAAATCGATCCCCAAGAAGTTTCGCATGCCCGAAATTCCTAAATATAATGGAAAGACCGATCCCAACGAACATGTCGCCTCTTACACATGTGCCATCAGGGAAACCCTGTCAAAGGAGGCAATGATATGGTATCATAATTCACTGCCAAACTCTATTGATTCTTTTGCTATGCTTACATATTCTTTCGTAAAAGCACACGCCGAAGCCATAAAGGTCGAGACCAGGAAGTCAGACCTTTTCAAGGTAAAGCAAAAAGATAACGAGATGCTAACAGAGTTCGTATCTCGTTTTCAAATGCAATGAATGGATCTACCACCGGTCACAGATGATTGGGATGTACAAGCTTTCACTCAAGGACTGAACAAACGAAGCTCGATGGCTTCACGACAGTTGAAGCAGAATTTGGTCGAGTACCCAGCTATTACCTGGGCCGATGTGCACAATCGATATCAATCGAAGATCAGAGTTGAAGATGACCAGTTGGGTTCTGGGTCCTCTATTAAAAGGGACGTCGACAGAGAACCAAGGTCGAGCAAGGACCGATATCGGCTGTATAACGGAGATCGTAGGGGAACGAACCTACACGTAACTCCGTATGAGGCGAAGGAGAAGTGATCGAGGCCAAGGGTCTCGGGGGCTGATGAATAAGAATGGGTTCGACAGGCATATCAGACCTAAGGAAGCACCACGGTTATCAGAATATAACTTCAACATCGATGCATCAGCCATCGTATCGGCTATCGGACGCATCAAAGATACTAAGTAGCCTCGACCTCTACAGTCCGATCTAGCCCAGAGAAATCCCAATCAAATATACAAATATCATGGCACCCATGGCCACAGAACCGAATACTGCAGGCAATTGAGAGATGAGGTAGCCCGTTTATTCAATGAAGGGCACCTTCGAGAATTTTTAAGTGATCGGGCTAAAAACCATTTCAAAAGCAGAGATTTCAATAGACAAAACGAACAAGAAGAGCCACAACACATCATCCACATGATCATCGGAGGGATCAACACATCATCCCCAAGGGACCGGTGCTTAAACACACTAAGATGTCTATTATAAGTGAAAAGCGATCTCGGACTCAAGATTACACACCTAAAGGAACCTTGCCCTTTAGTGACGAAGACGCGGAAGGAATCATGCAATCCCATAATGATGCACTAGCAATATCTATACTTATGAATAAAACTTAAGTTAAACGTGTGTTAATTGATCCAGGTAGTTCGACCAACATCATTCGATCAAGGGTCGTAGAGCAACTCGGTCTATAGGATCAGGTCGTACCCGCTGCCCTAGTACTGAACAGATTTAATATGGCATGCGAAACTACTAAGGGCAAGATACTCTTGCCAGTAAACGTATCCGAGACCATCCAGGATATGAAGTTTCACGTAATCGAGGGCGATATGAGATATAACGCCCTGTTCGGAAGGCCATGGATCCACAATATGAGAGCAGAACCCTCGACCCTTCACCAAGTTCTGAAATTCCCAACATCGGAGGGAATCAAAATGGTCTATGAGGAACAACCAGCCGCAAAAGAAATGTTCGCCATCGATGAAGTGATTTTGACATCTTCATTATCATCGACAAAGGGATCAAATTCGAAGGAGGAACATGATACCAAATAGCAATCACAAACATCAACCTCAACCCAACTAGGGAATCAGAAGACTGACGAAGACAATGACTATGGGGTCGCTCAATCCTTTGTGATCCCCGATGATACCGACGCTACCCAGTCAATGGTCGAAGAACTGGAGCAAGTCACACTAATCGAACATCTTCCCGAGCGAAAGGTATACCTGGGCACGAGGTTAGATCCCGATCTCAGGGAAAAAGCTTATTCAATTTCTTATAGCTAACATGAACTGTTTCGCATGGTCCCGTATTGACATAACAGGGATCCCACCGGAAATAGCCACTCATAGACTGAGCTTGGATACAAAATTCCATCTGGTAAAGCAAAAAAGAAGGCCCCAATCCGAGGTCAAACATGCCTTCATCAAGGACGAGGTAACCAAACTTCTTAAAATAAGATATATTCGAGAAGTTACATACCCCGAATGGCTAGAAAATGTGGTGGTAGTCCCTAAGAAAGGAAACAAACTTAGAATGTGTATAGATTATAAAGACTTGAACAACATCATGCCCTAAGGATTCCTTTCCTTTGCCTAGCATCGATCGTATGATCGATGCCATGGCCGGCCATGAGATTCTTAGTTTTCTCGATGCCTAATTTGGGTACAACCAAATACAAATGAACCCGGAGGATCAGGAAAAGACCTCGTTTGTCACTAAGTACGGTACCTATTATTATAACGTAATGACATTCGGTCTAAAAGATGCTGGTGCAACTTATCAATGCCTAGTGAATCGAATATTTGAAAACAAATAAGAAACTCTATGGAAGTTTTATATTGACGACATGTTAGTTAAGTCCCTGCGAGCAGAGGACCATTTAAATCATTTGCAGAAAACTTTAAATGTACTAAAGAAGTATAATATGAAGCTCAACCCCGAAATATGTGCATTCGGGGTTGGCTCGGGCAAGTTTCATGGTTTCATGGTGTCCAACCGAAGAATCAAGATCAACCCCAATAAAATCAAAGCTATCGAGGACATCACGGTAGTAGATAATGTGAAGGTCGTGCAAAGGTTAACGGGGAGGATAGCCGCCCTGGGACGATTCATTTCGAGATCCTCAGATAGGAGCCACCAATTTTTCTCACTGCTTAAGAAGAAAAACAACTTTGCATGGACTCCGAAATGCCAGCAGGCTTTGGAAGAACTAAAGCGGTATTTATCTAGCCTACCTCTGCTTCATACCCCCGAAAGTGGACGAACAACTTTACTTGTACTTAGCTGTCTCGGAGATAGTGGTAAGTGGAGTCCTGGTTCGAGAAGAACGAGGTACGCAATTCCCTATTTATTATGTCAGTCAGACCTTAGGCGAGGCCGAAACTAGATATCCACACTTAGAAAATTAGCGCTTGCTTTAATAAGCGCCTCTAGGAAATTAAAATCATATTTCCAATCTCATCTGATATATGTTGTAACAACTTATCCTCTTCGCAATATTTAGTGCAAACCCGAGCTTTCGGGTCGATTGGCCAAATGGGCCATAACAATTGGTGGATACGATATCGAGTATCGACCTCGAACCGCCATCAAATCTCAAATCTTGGCGGACTTCCCTCGTACCCGAGATCGAAAAAGAGCTACGGATAAAATCAGGTACCTCTTCGGGAGTCTGGACTCTTTTCACGGATGGTGCCTCGAACGCGAAGGGGTCCGGATTAGGCATTGTGCTAAAATCACCCACATGTAATGTAATTAGACAGTCTATCAGAACTACAAAATTGACTAACAATTAAGCATAGTTTGAGGCCATGATTGCAGGTCTAGAACTAGCTAGAAACTTAGGAGCGGAGATCGTAGAGTTTAAGTGTGATTCCCTCCTCGTGGTAAACCAAGTTAATGGGACTTTTGAAGTCCGAGAAAACCGAATGCAAAGGTACTTGGATAAATTACAGGTGACTCCACATCAATTTAAAGAATGAACTTTGCAATATGTACCCTGAGAACAGAATAGCGAGGCCGACGCTCTTGCGAACTTAGGTTCATCGGTCGAAGATGACGAACTCAACTCGGGGACTGTCGTACAACTCATAAGATTGGTGGTCGAAGAAGGTCATGCCGATATAAACTCCACAAGTCTAACATGGCATTGGAGAAATAAATATATAGAATACTTCAAGAACGGGAAGCTTCCATCAGATCTAAAGGAATCAAGAGCTTTGCACATAAAGGCAGCACAGTTCACCCTGTTCGAGGACGGAATACTGTATAGAAGGACGTTCGATGGACCATTGGCAATATGTTTGGGACCATGAGATATCGATTACATCCTACGGGAAATTCATGAAGGCACTTGTGAAAACCATTTCGGTGCCGATTCGCTGGTCCATGAAACAATCAGAGCAGGGTATTATTGGACCGATATGGGCAAAGATGCGAGGTAGTTCATTCTAAAATGCGACAAATGCCAAAGACATGCGCCCATGATTCATCAACTCGGGGAGTTGCTCCACTCGGTCCTATTTTCACGGCCTTTCATGAAATGGGGAATGGACATCGTCGGCCCCCTCCCATTGGCCCCAGGTAAAGCTTAGTTTATTTTGTTTATGACTGATTATTTCTATAAATGGGTTGAAGCACAGGCTTTCGAGAAAGTCAGAGAAAAAGAAGTGATATACTTCATTTGGGACCACATCATATGCCGATTCGGGGTGCCAGCCGAGATTGTATATGATAATGGAAAACAATTCATCGGCAACAAAGTAACTAAATTTCTCGAGGATCACAAGGTCAAAAGGATCCTATCAACTCCGTACCATCCCAGCGGAAACGAACAAGCCGAATCGACCAACAAAACCATCATCCAAAATCTTAAGAAGAGATTGACTGACCCAAAGCAAAATGGAGAGAAATACTACCCGAGGTCCTATGGGCATATCGCACAACATCGAAATCCAGTACCGGAGCAATGCCATTTTCGTTGGTCTATGGTGCCGAAGCTTTGATACCGGTTGAGGTCCAAGAACCTAGCATCAGATTTCGATATACAACAAAGGAGTCGAATAACGAGACCATGAACACGAGCCTAGAATTATTGGACAAAGATGAGAGGCCGCTCTTGTCCGATTAGCCACCCAAAAATAGAGAATCGAAAGATACTATAATCGAAGAACCAATCTTCGACATTTCAAAATCGGGGACTTGGTACTAAGGAAAGTTACCTTCAACACCCAAAATTTGAATGAAGGGAAACTGGGCACAAACTGGGAAGGGCCATATCAGGTTCTCGAAATCGTCGGAAAAGGATCCTACAAACTCGGAGTGATAAATGGCAAACAACTACCGAGCAATTGGAACTTGTCGCACCTAAAACGATACTCCTGCTAAGGTACGACCCTCCAATTTTCATTTGTATTTCGAAATTAACCTTTGCAGGTATTTGACCAGAAACAGGGACGGATTATTCAACTCGAAGCATTTAGGTCTGAAAGCACGCGTTGTACTCTTTTTCCCTTAGACTGGTTTTATCCCAAATGGTTTTTTCTGCAAGGTATTTAATAAGGCAACCATTGATCGTGCTAATTTAGAACAATTCAACCGTATCTGAGGCCTCTTTACAATCACCCTCGAATATATCAAATTCGATTATCAAGTTCGATGCAAGAAAGTTACTTCATGGCAACAAGGTATCGATAAGAAAAATTGTTAAGGGCCAAATGGTCAAAACGAACCATGCTTGTGTAGTTTTCTCGAGACCTGGCGCAAAACATGAACACATGTATAATGGCTTATAAAGAGAAATTTCATTTTTACCGATATTTCATATCTCAGAAAGATTCTTCTATTTCATGATCCATTATGCAACCAGGCTTAAGGGCCGACCATGATCGGAGTTTGAAACATTACCCCATAAATCGGGGACTGCCAACCAAGAAATCAACGAGATCAAGATCCACATAAGCCTAAGGTCTACATTACTTCGAGTTCGAGCAAACACTCACTCGACCATTAAGCCTAAGGGCCAAATTACTTTGAGTTCGAGCAAACACTTACTCGACCATTAAGCCTAAGGGCTGCTCTTACTTCGAGTTCGAGCAAACACTCACTCGACCATTAAGCCTAAGGGCTATATTACTTCGAGTTCGAGAAAACACTCACTCGACCATTAAGCCTAAGGGTTGCTCTTACTTTGAGTTTGAGTAAATACTCACTCGACCATTAAGCCTAAGGGATACATTAATTCGAGTTCGAGCAAACACTCACTCGACCATTAAGACTAAGGGTTGTTCTTACTTCGAGTTCGAGCAAACACTCACTCGACCATTAAGCCTAAGGGACACATTACTTCAAGTTCTAGCAAACACTCACTCGACCATTAAGCCTAAGGGATGCTCTTACTTTGAGTTCGAGCAAACACTCACTCGGCCATTGAGCCTAAGGGCTACATTACTTCGAGTTCGAGCAAACACTCACTCGACCATTAAGCCTAAGGGATGCTCTTAGTTCGAGTTCGAACAAACACTCATTCGATCATTAAGACTAAAGGCTACGTTAACTCGAGTTCTAGCAAACACTCACTCGACCACTAAGCCTAAGGGCTACTCTTACTTCGAGTTCGAGCAAACACTCACTCTATCATTAAGCCTAAGGGCTACATTAACTCGGGTTCGAGCAAACACTCACTCGACCATTAAGCCTAAGGGCTACATTACTTCGAGTGCGAGCAAACACTCACTCGACCATTAAGCCTAAGGACTGCTCTTACTTCGAGTTCGAGCAAACACTCACTCGATCATTAAGCCTAAGGGCTACATTAACTCGAGTTCGAGCAAACACTCACTCAACCATTAAGCCTAAGAGCTACATTACTTCGAGTTCGAGCAAACACTCGCTCGACCATTAAGCCTAAGGGCTACATTACTTTGAGTTCGAGCAAACACTCACTCGACCATAAAGCCTAAGGGCTACTCTAAATTTGAGTTCGAGCAAACTCTCACTCGACCATAAAGCCTAAGGACTACATTAGTTCGAGTTCGAGCAAACACTCACTCAACCATAAAGCCTAAGGGCTACATTAGTTCTAGTTCGAGCAAACACTCACTCGACCATAAAGCCTAAGGGCTACATTAGTTCTAGTTCGAGCAAACACTCACTCGACCATAAAGTCTAGGGGTTGTTTTTCATTTAGAGTCCGAGAAATCATTCTTACTCAATCACAAAGCCCAAGGGCCGCATTAATTCAAGTTTGAACTATTACCCCGAACCAGGGACTACATATCAAGCTTAAAAGGGATACATTAAATCAAGTTCGAGCAAACACTCACTCGACCATAAAGCCTAAAGGCTACCTTAATTTGAGTTCGAGAAAACACTTTCACTCAATCATAAAGCCTAAAGGGCTACCTTAGTTCAAGTTCAAGAAATCACTCTCACTTGACCGAAAATCCTAAAGGCTACCCTAGCTCGAATTCGAGCAAATCATTTCGCTTGAACTTTATTCGTCAAAGTCTAGAAGTTGTCTCAGTTTGAGTTCGAACATTCACTCGAGGACTACCTATAAGAAAAGGCCGAGTTCGAACATTCACTCAGACCTTCAAGTAATTATCCCGTGCCAAGGCATTTTTTGGCCTTTGTACAAATTAACAAGAAAGGCAAAAAATTCAGAAGCCATAAAAGGAAGAAAGTTTTATATATACCAGAAATCATTTACAAGGGCACCATGGCCCGATCAAGTTTTTCTACAAAAAGCCAAAACGGTCTTAAAAGAAGGAAGAAAAATACTAAAAGGACTTAGTCCTCTCCGGGAGCAGCATCTTCACCTTCGAGGCCTCCCTCGCTCTCAGAACCGCTCATACTCCCGGTATCATCATCATCGGGAAAGACCAACACTTTGGCTTCAGCTTCGAGCTCTTTTGCTCTCGATCTCGGCTGAAAGATCGAAGCCACGAGCGTGGATCTCCTCTAAAGTCTCCCTCTGGGATTGACATTTAGCATGCTCGGCAACCCAATTTGCTCGAGCTTGAGCAGCTTCGTCAACCTCTTTTGCTCGAACCTGAGCGGCTTCAGCATCGGACCGGTAAACAGCCACCATTGCATCAGCATTAGCCATGGCTATTTCGACCTCCGATTTGGCCACTGCCAGTTCCGAGACCAGTCTCTCTTGATCAGAAGTCACTGAGCCCAACCAAGACTGGAACTCCTCGATATTCTTGGCTTGCACCAAGGCTCTCTTTTTCGAGCTTCGGAGTTGGGCCTCGACCAAGGCCAGTTGAGCCCGGGCAACCTCCTTTTCAGAAGCAAGGTGGTCCATGTTCTTTTTGCACTCCTTGGCCCCCGCTTTCACTGCATCCACCTCGGTGCGAAACTGCCCAATCATATCGAGTTTTTGATGAACCTACGGGACCGAACTGTTAACCTTCACGCCCAAATCAGTGTTATTAACTTCAAAGACTCTTTTTACATGCTCGGACAAATTGGTTTGTTCTTTTTGGGTTGCTTCTAGCTCGGCTCGAAATACTATTGCTTCTCCTTCCCTCGGCTCACTGAGAAGCTTGAAGGTATCTCTCTCCTCAGTAAGCCCTCGAACTTCGTCTTCGAACCGGCTTAGCTCCCATCGGGATTGGAAAACTGCCTCGTGATAAAGCGCATAAGCCTACAAAAAATAAAAATGACTTATACAAAAGAAGAAAAATACAAGCATAAAAGTTGACAAAGAGAAAGCGAACTTACCTGATTCAGGGCTTGCTGAGCTTCGTTGAATATACGAGGAATCCTCGCCTTGCCCGAGCTCTTCTTCGAAGCCTCCAAATCGCTCGGACCGGTAGCATCTTCTAATCCAACAAAATAACCAAGAAAAGGATCTTCCTCTCCATGGGCTCCCTCCCCATGATAAACCTCTACAACTTGGGTGTCATGTATCATAGACTGTGAAAATGAAGGAAAAGAAGGGGAATCGCCGATCTCTATTGCCCTGATTATGTCTTTCGAGGCACTGCCTCCATCTCGGGGAACCTTAAACTCGATTCCTACACCATCATCAACCACCTCTTCGACGAATTTGTTGCCCCAAGGTAAAATATCCTCGACCTCCCTTTGCTCGAGAACTCGGTTCAAAGTCTTATCCTCGACCTCGTCGGACCTGGGTGAAGCAGAATCAGACCCCACCGGTCCCAAAGCTTTACAAATATCGATGCCAGCCCGAGCACGGGCCACCAATCCAGAGTTATCTTCTTCTCCTTCATCATCTTCTTCATCCCTTAGACACAGGCCCGATTCCATAGTCAATAGGATTGTGCTGTCCTCTTCTTAGGTTTTTTTACTCTCGGAATCCGAAGTCCTTTTTCTCTTACTTTCCTTCAACGGCTTCGAGGCAGGCGATAAAACTTCCTCACCACCAGACGGGGTGTTACAACCCATGTTTTCGTACGTACGAGTCATCATAAGTCAATTGATGTAAGCTCAGAAATGAAATCATATTTGAAAAGTTTGCAAAGTAAGTTAATAATATTACCTCGGAGGTTACAAATATTGAAGA
>AWOL01S0010302.1:0-10657 GCA_000715115.1 Nicotiana otophora | reverse complement strand
AACAAGTTAAGGATCATATACATTTTCAAGAAAATTTCCATATTACTAGGTTGGGCGACCTTTAGTACTGATGTTCCACGATTCACAATACCTCTGTATTCTTACACGGAGTCCGATCTCGGCCCGATCGGCTAGGCCGCCTCATCTGAGACATTACCAAGCTTTCATTATAACTTTCCAGCATGTGTGCGGCTGGCATCCGATCCCGGCCCGGTCGGCAAGGTCATCTCATTTGAGACATCAACCCTTTTCACAATTTCATCCACAATACCACCGTGTTCTTACACGAAGTCCGACCTTGGCCCGACCGGCTAGGCCATCTCATTTGAGACATCAATCATTTTCTCAATTTCATCCACAATACCACCGTGTTCTTACACGGAGTCTGATCTCGGCCTGATCGGCTAGGCCATCTCATTTGAGGCATTACCTTTTTCAGTCAATCTTCTCACATCGTACTTCTTTCATGTACTTTCGATTCATTGACACTAGTGATTACGATTACAAAGTCATTTTTGGCACCTGGTCGTATTTCATAGTTCCAGACCCCTTTTCCTCATTCAATATCATTATCATTATCAACATCAATAAGGCCTCCCATTCAAGACACTAAATCCACATATGAGCTATTTGGGAATCTTAGGCACATAGAGGCTTTTCATGCAATTTGGCATAACAACCTTTATTTCAATCTTGACATGAAATCTTAATATTTCTAACACATATTCCACATTTTTAAACACATCCTCAATGAAAAGATAACATGATGAAGCATTTAGAATAAATATTGAAGTTGCATCCTTCAACATAAACACGTTAGAAATCGCCAATTCTATAATGATCAAGGGCTTACTCCAATTACATGATCACCGTGGGGTTCGATTCTAAGAAGAAGGGGGTTTAGCCAACATACCTAAATTGATCTCCTTAAAACTCTAAGATGTTCCGGAATATTAGCCACTTCAATCTATTTTAGCAATATAACAAAATTGAACCAAAATTTGGAAGATGAACATGATTTTAGCTCATTTGAGCATATTATTAAATACTAGGTGTGCATAAATGCCTTAAGGCCCTTTTCTTTGTGGAGGATTCCATCCTTCCCCAACTCATCCTCTGTCATTTTTAGCTAACAATCTTCCCACATACTATAAAGATACATGCATGAAAGGTAAGCACTCCCATCCCCATGAACTACCTTACTAATGGCCCATTCTAGTTACATTTTAAAATTAAGAGTTTGGGTGATAGAATCTTACCTCTTAGGAATAAGACCTAGGTGCCTTGCTTGATAATCTTCAAGATTTTACGTGTGAATTGAAGAACAATTTGATAAAGATCACTTCTCCCTCTAGGATCCTCTCTCTCACTCTAAAAATATAAAACAATATGCTCAAAATGGTCCTTGGGGTGTGTTTTAACGGAATAGGGTCGGGTTTAAAAATCCCAAAAATAAAGCTCCAGAACAAGGTCTGCGATTGCATAATCGATATGCGGATCGCATATCGGTCGCATAATTGGTGACCAAAACAGCCAAAACCTTGTCTGTGTCTGCAGTCACTATGAGGCCTGTAGATCTGTTCTGCGGTCGCATAATGAAATGCAGAACAGTTATGCGGTCGCATAGTCGACCGCAAAATTTCATCCAAACTGGCCCAATTAACTACCTCACTCTGCGGCCATTATGCTGTCCGCAGAGTGATTCTGCGGTCGCATAATGAAATGCAGAACAGTTATGCGGTCGCATAGTCGACCGCAAAATTTCATCCAAACTGGCCCAATTAACTACCTCACTCTGCGGCCATTATGCTGTCCGCAGAGTGATTCTGCGGTCGCATAATGGACCGCAGAAATGCATTTTTCTGCCAAAAATCGTTCTTTACTGTTCGGTGCATTGTTCAACCCAAAAAGTCCGATTTGCTCGCAGCGAAGAATTTCTATAATACACAACACGTAAAACCAATTCGGCACCATGAAACATATATTTTCTTTTACTTTTTCAACATTTTACGGGGCCTTACATTCTCCCCCACTTAGGATCATTCGTCCTCGAATGAGGGTAAAAATCTGTTATTAGCATCTTATGCAACTCAGTTTTCATACCACACACCAGCAACCCCAAATATGACTAACTCCCTAAATTTCTAAAAATTTTGCCAGCATTTACCCTGTAACTAGGCCTATCCACCTGTCAGAGAGCCCCAGGAACACATCTTACAAATATGTATAGAACCCAACGATGTAACATAACTCATAACAACACCAACCGTAACCTCATGTAAATAACATACAAACAAAAGGAACACCTTTACGTTAAATGAACAAGTGATACAAAATTCTTAGGCGACAGGTTCATAAAAGAAAGGATTACACAACTATTTAAACAAGTGAGGATACTTCTTCTTCATCTCTTCCTCGGCCTCCCACGTGGCCTCTTCAACCTGCTGGTTTCGCCATAACACTTTCACGGAGGTAATTTCTTTATTCCTTAACTTTCAAACTTGCCTATCAAGAATGGCAACTGGAATCTCTTCATATGACAATTCTTCATTAACCTCAATAGTCTCAACTGGGACAATGAGTGTTGGATCTCCAACTACTTTCTTCTACATAGACATATGGAAAACCAAGTGTACTAATGACATCTCAGGCGGTAGCTCAAGCTTGTACGCCACCTCACCAATCCTCTGAATGATTTTGTACGGCCCAGCATACCTCTGACTCAATTTCCCCTTTTTCCCGAACCGCATAATACCGTTCATAGGGGAAACCTTCAAGAATACCCAATAATCTTCTTTGAGCTCTAAGTCTCTCTGACAAACATTCGAATATGATTTTTGACGGCTCTAAGCAGTTTTCAACCGCTCCTTTATGATCTTGACTTTTTCCATAGCCTGATATACAAGGTCCGGCCCTATCAACTCTGCTTCCCCAATCTCGAACCACCCAATGAGAGATCTACATCTCCTACCATATAATGCCTCAAACGGTGCTATCTGGATACTTGCATGAAAGCTGTTATTATAAGCAAACTCTATGAGTGGCAAATGTCCATCCCAGTTACCCTTGAAATCAAGAACACAAGCACACAACATGTCCTCGAGCGTCTGAATAGTCCGCTCTGCTTGCCCATCGGTCTGTGGATGGAAAGCTATACTAAGATTCACCTGAGTACCCAAACCTTGCTGAAATTGTCTCCAAACACTAGCTGTGAAATGAGCCCCTCGATCGAAAATGATAGAAATTAGAGTGCCATGTAGACTGACTATTTCATTGATATACAACTGAGCATACTGTTCTGTTATGTCGCTAGATTTAACTGGGAATAAGTGTGCTGATTTCGTGAGTCGGTCCACAATCACCCAATTGAGTCAAACTTGCACGGAGTGCATGGTAATCCTACCACAAAATCCATATTAATCATCTCCCACTTTCACATTGGAATTTCTATGTTTTGTGCCAACCCACCAGGCCGTTGATGTTCGGCTTTCACTTGCTGATAGTTCTGACACCTTGCTACAAAGTCCATCACGTTCCTTTTCATGTCATTCCACCAATAAACTTTCTTGAGGTCGTGATACATATTCATAGAACCTGGATGCACGAAATACCTAGAAGCGTGAGTTTTGGTCATGATTCTTTCTCGGAGACCATCTACATTCGGAACACATAGTCGCCCTTAGTACCTTAGTGTACCATCATCCATGCTAAGAGCAAAATCCGTAGTCTTATGTTTTTGAATACCCTCATTCAATTGAACCAAAAATGGATCGTTGTATTACTTCTCTTTGACTTCCACAACAAGCGATGATTTGGCCCTATTTTGCACAATTACCCTTCCTTCATTAGAGTCCATAAGACGAACTCCCAAACTAGCTAATCGATAGACTTCCTTGTCCAATGGCCTTTGATATATCTCCAAGTGTGCTAAACTACCCATAGATTTCCAGCTAAGAGCATCCGCCACAACATTGGCTTTCCCCGGGTGATATAGAATATCGATGTCTTAATCCTTGAGTAACTCAAGCCATCTTCTTTGCCTCAGATTCAGCTCCTTTTATTTGAGAATATATTGAAGACTCTTGTGGTCCGTGAATACATCCACATGGAACCCATACAAATAGTGACGCCAAATTTTCAATTCAAAAACCACCGCCGCAAGTTCTAAGTCATGTGTTGGATAATTCTTTTCATGATTCTTGAGTTGCCTAGAAGTATATGCTATAACTTTGCCGTGTTGCATTAACACACACCCAAGCCCAATTCTTGAAGCATCATAATATACCACAAATTCATCTGTACCCTCTGGCAAGGTCAACACCGGCGCTGTAGTCAATCTCGATTTCAACTCCTGGAAGCTCCTTTCACAGGCATCGGACCATTGGAACTTAACTGCTTTCTGAGTCAATTTAGTCAACGGAGAGGCAAGAGTAGAAAACCCCTCCACAAACTTCCTATAATACCCTGCCAAGCACAAGAAACTGCGAATCTTGATGGGCTTTGTAGGTCTAGGCCAATTCTTTACTGCTGAGATCTTTTGAGGATCAACCTTGATTCCTTCTCTAGAGACAACATGACCCAAGAATGTGACAGATTCGAGCCAAAATTCACACTTTAAAAATTTCGCATACAATTGGTGCTGATGAAGAGTCTGCAACACTGCCCTGAGATGATCGGCATGGTCCTGCCGACCTCGTGAATACACAAGAATATCGTCAATGAATACTATCACAAAGAAGTAAAAGAAAGGCTTGAAAACCCGATTCATAAGATCCATGAAAGCTACTGGGCATTTGTTAGCCGGAAAGACATCACCAGAAATTCAAAATGCCGATACCGGATCCTAAAAGTTGTTTTCGGAATATCCTGCTCCCTGATATTCAATTGGTGATACCCGGATCGTAAATCAATTTTGGAGAAGTATTTAGCACCCTGTAACTGATCAAACAAATCATCTATTCTTGGTAGTGGGTATTTGTTTTTTATTGTGAATTCGTTGAGATGTCGGTAGTCAATGCACATCCTCAGTGATCCATCTTTCTTCCTCACGAAGAGAACCGGTGCGCCCCATGGGGACACACTCGGTCATATAAAACACTTCTCTAACAAATACTTCAACTGTTCCTTTAGTTCCTTCAATTCTGTTAGTGCCATTCTGTAGGGCGGAATAGATATAGGCTACTTGCTTGGCGTCACATCAATCCCAAAATCAATCTCCCTGTCTAGCGGAATCCCAGGGAGCTCATTAGGAAAGACCTTCAGAAACTCTTTCATAACTGACATTGACTCGAGTGTAGGTGCCTCAACATCAGTGTTCCTAACCTGGACCAAGTGAAAGATACACCCCTTGTTAATCATCTTCGTGGCCTTAAGGTAAGAAATAAACCTACCCTTAGGTACCACATTATCCCCCTTCCACTCAATAGCCAGCTCATTAAGCAATTCAAACCTCACAGTTCTAGTTCGGTAGTTGAGCTTCGCAAAACATGAATAAAGCCAATCCATTCCCATAATTACATCAAAATCAACCATCCCCAATTCAATGAGATCGACCACGATGTCCTGACCGCACACCGTGACAACACAACCACTATAAACACGTGCGGCCACAATAGATTTGCTAACCAGAGTAGATAGAGAGAGCGGCTCAGGAAGATGTTCCAGTTCTATCCCAAATTCCATAGCAGCATAAGGGGTAACATAGGATAAGGTGGAACCGAGATCAATAAGAGCATATACATCATGAGTTTGGACAGTCAGTATACCTATGACGACATCTGGAGAATCCTCTACACTCTGGCGACCACTCATAGCATAGGAACGGTTGGGTCCTCTTGAACTCTGTGCACCACCCTTGCTGCACCACACCCTGCTAGTGTCGGAGGGCCTCGAGCTGCAGGGGGTGCTAAAGATGTAGCAGCTGCAAAACGGGATGGCTGTGTTGTGCCCCTGCCTGCACCCTGGCGGGATGAACGACACTCCCTCTAAATATGACCCCTCAATCCGCACCCGTAACATATAGGCAAGTCCATGTAGCAGATCCCCCAGTGCATCCTCCCACACCTAGGGCATGGGGGCCTCCGTTTCTGCGGGAATCTCCCTCCTGATCGGCCCTGATGGTATGGTCCCATGCTGCCCTAATAGGGCCTGAAGGGACTCCCCTACTGCTGACTATGCCCCACTTGTGGTGCACTGGCTGAAGACTGAGCATGAGACTAGGTTGGCCATGATGACCCTCCCCTGAAAGCTGATCTTCCCCCACTAAATGACTCCCCAACTTGTTCCCTCTCGCTCCCTCCTGTTCTTCAACTTGTGGTCCTCTGTAGCTTGATCAGATGCGACCATTTTCCCATAGTTCATGTCTTAATTCAAGGCAGTTGTAGCGGCCTCATTGATAACCAAGANATCCATTCCCATAATTACATCAAAATCAACCATCCCCAATTCAATGAGATCGGCCACGATGTCCTGACCGCACACCGTGACAACACAACCACTATAAACACGTGCGGCCACTATAGATTTGCTAACCAGAGTAGATAGAGAGAGCGGCTCAGGAAGATGTTCCGGTTCTATCCCAAATTCCACAGCAGCATAAGGGGTAACATAGGATAAGGTGGAACCGAGATCAATAAGAGCATATACATCATGAGTTTGGACAGTCAGTATACCTATGACGACATCTGGAGAATCCTCTACACTCTGGCGACCACTCATAGCATAGGAACGGTTGGGTCCTCTTGAACTCTGTGCACCACCCTTGCTGCACCACACCCTGCTAGTGTCGGAGGGCCTCGAGCTGCAGGGGGTGCTAAAGATGTAGCAGCTGCAAAACGGGATGGCTGTGTTGTGCCCCTGCCTGCACCCTGGCGGGATGAACGACACTCCCTCTAAATATGACCCCTCAATCCGCACCCGTAACATATAGGCAAGTCCATGTAGCAGATCCCCCAGTGCATCCTCCCACACCTAGGGCATGGGGGCCTCCGTTTCTGCGGGAATCTCCCTCCTGATCGGCCCTGATGGTATGGTCCCATGCTGCCCTAATAGGGCCTGAAGGGACTCCCCTACTGCTGACTATGCCCCACTTGTGGTGCACTGGCTGAAGACTGAGCATGAGACTAGGTTGGCCATGATGACCCTCCCCTGAAAGCTGATCTTCCCCCACTAAATGACTCCCCAACTTGTTCCCTCTCGCTCCCTCCTGTTCTTCAACTTGTGGTCCTCTGTAGCTTGATCAGATGCGACCATTTTCCCATAGTTCATGTCTTAATTCAAGGCAGTTGTAGCGGCCTCATTGATAACCAAGAGGCTAAGGCCCTGCATAAACCGGCGCACTTTAGCCTCCATAGTATGCAACATGTGAATAGCATATTTTGACAAGCGCGCGAACTTCATGTGATACTCCCACACACTCCTGCTCCCTTACTTAAGATTCTCAAACTATGCGGCATGAGCTGCCCTAGTCTCGGCAGGCAAGAAATGGTCTATAAAGGAATCTGCAAACTCACTCCATCTCACTGGAGGGCTCCCCTCCTCCCGAGAGTCCTCCCACAGCTCAAACCACGAATATGCCACCCCTTTCAGGCGGTAGGCGGCCAACTCCACTCCTTCCGTATCAGTATCGCGCATAACTCGGAGAGTCTTATGTATCTCATCAATGAAGTCCTGTGGGTCCTCCTTGGTATTAGCACCCGTGAACACCGGAGGATCCAACTGAAGAAATTTGTTCACCCTAGAACTAGTAGAATCCCCTTGCTGGCCAGAAGATATGGGTGCAACATTCGACCTTTGGGCCTGAGAAGCCACTATCTGAGTCAGCATCTGAATAGCTCCCCTAAGATCCCCATCAGAAATACTAGAGTCGAAAGATGGGGCTTGAGGTGGAATCAGAATGTTAGGTGCAGTAATCGTCGCACCCTCAGTAGGTGTAGGAACTGGTGTGGCCTGGGCCGGTGTAGTGGAATCAGGTAGTGTAGCAGTCGGGCGATTATCCTCACCCCTCGGGTGTTCACCCGCATCATCAAATAAAGGGTCAACTGCCACTCCTAAGGCAGCGTTTGGCTCGTTGGCCAGTTCTTGCTCTCTTCTTAGGGGCCATATACTGAACGTTAAAGGAATGCACGAGTTAGAGGAGGAACAGTTGCACAATTAGTTTCATCGCACGATCGAGAATATCAAAGAAAGGTATTGTTCCTAAATGCCCAAGTAGCCTCCAACTTATAGATGTGGTCGACAACACACCGATAAGAAGGACTCTACCAGACACGACTCAGAGATATCCTAGGACACTTTAAAACCTTAGGATATGATACCAAGTTTGTCACACCCCATCCTCGCGAAGTGCGACCGACGCTCAACTGAGTGAACCCGGTCGAGCAAGCATGTTAGATACTTCCTACCTAATTAATCTATGATCAAGAGAAGACGTGATTTCATTAATTATACAGTAGTAGTCTCGTTCATACAATCCTAAATCATTTCATTAGTCATTGCGCTTTTAAGTCCCAAAATACATATTTGTTAAAGTTCAAGTGGAACAAGTGATCAAACACAACATGACTTGTTTAACATTCCCAACACCCATATACAACCCACATAGTGTCTACGGAGCTTCTAAAGATACAAAAGAGAGTAAAGATGGTGTCGACAATAAGGCCCCGGCTATACCTCAAAAAGTGACCATAATATAAACAAAAGGTACAATACATGACCCCGGAATGAAATGGGGCTCACTGAGTCTGCTGAGAAGAGGATGCAGCACTATCTGTGATCAGCACTATCTGCTATGTAACCACCTGAATACATTCAAAGATGCAGCGCCCCCGACAAAAGGAATGTTAGTACCGTCAAATAGCACTAGTATGTATAGCTAAACACCAACTCAATAGAATAAATAATAATACAAGAGAACAGTCAAGAATTCAATAAGGGCTTCAAATAATAATAAAACAACAAGTTAAGGATCATATACATTTTCAAGAATATTTCCATATTACTAGGTTGGGTGACCTTTAGTACCGATGTTACACAATTTACAATACCTCTGTATTCTTACACGGAGTCTGATATCGGCCCGATCGGCTAGGCCGCCTCATCTGAGATATTACCACAATTTTATTATAGCTTTCCAACACGGTACCACCATGTGTGCAGCATGGCATCCGATCACGGCCCGATTGGCTATGCCATCTCATTTGAGACATCAACCTTTTTCACAATTTCATCCACAATACCACTATGTTCTTACATGGAGTCCGATCTCGGCCAGACCGGCTAGGCCGTCTCATTTGAGACATCAACCATTTTCTCAATTTCATCCACAATACCACCATGTTCTTACATGGAGTCCAATCTTGGCCCGATCGGCTAGGCCATCCTATTTGAGACATTACCTTTTTCAGTCAATCATCTCACATCGTACTTCTTTCATGTACTTTCGATTCATTGACACTAGTGATTACGATTACAAAGTCATTCTTGGCACTTGGCCGTATTTTATAGTTCCAGACTCCTTTTCCACATTCAATATCATTATCATTATCAACAATAATAAGGCTTCCCATTCAAGACACTAAATTCACATATGAGCTATTAGGGAATCTTAGTCACATAGAGGATGTTAATGCAATTTGGCATAACAACCTTTATTTCGATCTTGACATGAAGTCTTAACATTTCTAACATATATTCCACATTTTTAAACACATCTTCAATGACAAGATAACATCATGAAGCATTTAGAATAAATATTGAACTTGCATCCTTCAACACAAACACATTAGAAATCGCCAATTCTATAATGATCAAGGGTTTACTTCAATTACATGATCACCATGGGGTTCGATTCTAAGAAGAAGGGGGTTTAGCCAAGAGAACTCAATTGAGCTCCTTAAAAATCTAAGATGTTTCAGAATATTAGCCACTTCAATCTATTTTAGCAATATAGCAAAATTGAAAAAAAATTAGGAAGATGAACATGGTTTTAACTCATTTGAGCATATTATTAAATACTAGGTGTGCGTCAATGCCTTAAGGCCCTTTTCTTTGTGGAGGATTCCATCCTTCCCCAACCCATTCTCTGTCATCTTTAGCTCACAATCTTCTCACATACTACAAGGATACATGCATGCAAGGTAAGCATTCCTATCCCCATGAACTACCTTACTAATGGCCCATTCTAGTTACATTTTGAAATTAAGAATTTGAGTGATAGAATCTTACCTCTTAGGAAGAAGACCTGGGTGCCTTTATTGATAATCTTCAAGATTTTAAGTGTGAATTGAAGATCAATTTGTTGAAGATCACTTCTCTTTCTAGGACCCTCTCTCTCACTCTACAAATATCAAAAAATATGCTCAAAATGGTCCATGGGGTATGTTTTAACAGAATAGGGTCGGGTTTAAAAACCTCAAACATGAAGCTCTGGAACAAGGTCTGTGATCGCATAATTGATATGCGGATCGCATATAGGTCGCATAATCAGTGACCAAAACAACCAAAAACCTGTCTGTGTCTGCGGTCACTATGCGGCATGCAGACCTGTTCTGCGGTCACATAATGAACCACAGAATAGTTATGCGGTCGCATAGTCGACCGCAAAATTTCATCCAAACTAGCCCTATTAACTGCCTCACTTTGCGGCCATTATGCGGTC
>AWOL01S0010298.1:129236-163509 GCA_000715115.1 Nicotiana otophora | reverse complement strand
TCATAGGCCTTAGCCATATCAAGCTTGATCACCACATTAGCTGGCTTTCCTCTTAACCTTATGTAAGTGATAATTGCTTTAGTCAATAAGATGTTCTCAAATATACTCCTACCCTTTACAAATCCGGATTGATTAGGAGATATTAGACATGGCAAACAACTCTCCCATCTGTCATGTAACACCCTAGACAAGACCTTGTTAATGAAATTGCTCAAACTAATAGGTCTTAAGTCAGAGAAGGTCTCAACTCTAGGTTTCTTGGACAGCAACACTAGATTGGTGTGAGTGATGGATTTAGACAATGCAACTCCTCCATAGAAGTGTAGCACCGTTGTGTATATCAGCACCAATAACATCCCAGCATGTTTGATAAAATAGGTCAGTGAATCCATCAAGACCACTAGCACTCTCCCCACTAAGCTTAAAAACTACTACCCTTACTTCTTCAATTGTTGGCAATCTGGTAAGTTCCAAATTCTGATCCATAGTGACCATTGAAGGTACATTATTGAGCAAGGAAAATTCAGAAGCATCACCTTCATTTGTGAACTGTTTTTGATAGAAGTCCACTGCAGTTGTAGCCAATTGCTCCTGGTCTTCAATCCATACCCCACTGCCACTTTTGATCTTCTTCAGTTGCAATTTCTTTCTTTTGCCATTGACATAATAGTGAAAGAAACTTGTATTCCTATCTTCTTCAGCAAACCAAGTCATCCCAGCTTTTTTCTTCCAATACTGCTCCTGAATACTCAAGTATTTCTTCAATTTAGATTGAGCCTTTTGAATCATAATCCTATTCTCAGTTGTAGGCTCTTCTTCAAACAACATCTTCTTCACNCTCTTCTTCAAACAACATCTCCTTCACCCTAACAATGTCCTCCAAAATAGCCAATTTCTTGAAGATATCACCAAATGTTTCCCTACTCCATTTTGAAAGTGATGCCTTCACCCTCTTGATATTCTGCTTGAACATAAAAAAAGGATCCCCTATGAAATCAGCTTCCCAATTTTGCCTCACCACATCCATAAATGTAGCATGCTTTGTCCAAAAGTTCAAGAACCTGAAAGGCTTGACAAAATTGGTTGTCTGCACCCCACATGTCATTAGCAATGGTGCATGATCTGATCCAGTTCTGATTAGATGCTCAACTTCAATAGTTGACAACATGTTCTAAAATGGAAAATTCACAAAAATCCTATCCAATCTCTTGAATATACACTCATCATTGGATCTCCCATTCCACCATGTAAATAGACTTCTTTTGTACCCTTGCTCAAACAAACCATAAAAGTTTACAAAAAATGCAAAATCCTCATATTCAGGAAGGTGTACTGGAAGTCCCCCTATTTTCTCATCTTCATGCAATACCACATTGAAATCCCCTCCTACCAACCATGGTAATTCCATATCACTTTCTAAGTAATACAAGTTATCCCACAATTCCAACCTCTCCATTGCTGAACATTTTGCATAAACAAATTTCATCATCATGTGCTGCCCTAGGTCATGGTGAAACACTCTCACAGTCACCTGTTGCTCAGTATCCTCCACTAATTCCCATTCCACCACTGCATCGAAGAACAACCATATTTTCCCATTAATATTTGCATAAGCAGTCTCCATATTCAACCTCCTTCTATATCTATCAATGAGTCCCTTATTTTGAAAAGGCTCCATAAATGCAACACAAAAATTATGCTCCCTATCCATGTTGATCACCATAGGAAAGGCCTGTTGTGTATTCACAGACCTTATGTTCCATATTAATGTTTTGATCATCATCATTTAGATAGAGAAGCTGCCCTCCTGGACATTATTCTTGAAGGTTGTGGTGGATCTTTACTCTGATTCTTCTTAGTTTTCTAACCTCCTTTAGCACTAGCTGTGGGTGATAAATCTACTTCCCTAGCCACTTGTTTGAAGTTTTGTGCAGTTGATTCATCATCTCCTTCATCCTCCATTGGATTTTGTCTCAGTAAGTCTTCATCAATTGGTGTCACATTGTGTGTAACTAAATCATGTAAATGTTATAGAGGAGTCTTAAGTGGAAGATTAAGATGTAGCTGTATAATTTGGTTAGTGCCAGATTCCAAAGGCACTTCCTCTATTTCCCCAGATGCCCTTGGAACAATTGCCCGCTCATCAGCCCGCTCATACTCCTTGAATTGTAGCTCATAGACACTGCCTAGCCCAGGAGTTACTGTAGTAGTCTGCTCTGAATGTACTTTTCTAGTGAGATCACCACCCTTACCATTTCCTGAAATTTGGTCTGAACCCACTATATCATCCTTAATCTTCACATTAACAGCTCCATCAAGTTTGTTCTCCAATGCATACACCGGAACACCATCTACACAGGCCAATATCTCTCTAGTTGTACTAAGGTTGGGGTTTACTATAGCTGCCTCATCAGGTGAACCTGGCTTTAGGCCTGGCGTCACCAGCCTAATGCCTGGGGAACCTAGCTTTAGGCCTGTCATCGCCAGCCTTACGCCTGGGGAGCCTGGCTTTAGGCCTGGCATCGCCAGCCTATCGCCAAGTGAGCTTGGCATATTGTCCTTCTTCACCTTGTCTTCTGTTGTCTTTGTTGTGCCCAGCTGATCATCCTTAACCTCAAATGCATCACTCCATAAGACCTTTGTAGAGTTTACCTCAACAAGATCCTCAATCTGCCCAGAATTATTAAATATTTGAGATGGAATCTCATGACAAGATTGGTTTGTGGTCACGTTAAGTTGTTTTAGCTCCTCATTGCTAGTCCCAAACCTTCTATGAACCCAGTCGATTGTGGATTACTTATTAGCCCTTTCATCAATACGTTGATCACTAGGAACACTAGAATTAGCCTTAGCTAATTCTTGATCATCTTTAGGAACTGAAGACTGAATCCTAGAAGGAATAGGGTTACCATTATGCTCATTTTCCACCACCTTCTAGACTGCTTCCTTCTTCACACGCTTATGTTCCTGTTGAGTATTAAATTCATTTTCCTTCTCCTGGCCCTCCTTAGATTGATTTTCCCCATGTTCCTTCTTCTTACCATTGCTATGATCCTCACCTTTGCCTTCAGTAATTTGTAGAGTAGGCTGATGAACTTCCTCAACCTATAGTGCATTAAACTTGTTCTTGGTTGCAACTTCCTCAACTTTGGCCTTCCCTTTACCCTTGTCAGCTTCCTTTCCTTGTTTGTTATCAACAATGTGACCCCTATTATCTCGTTGGTATTTGTTCTTCCTTGCTTGCATCCATTCCTGCTTGACATGAGTAGTAGTAGGCTTACCAACCACCTTTTCACTAGTTAGGACCTTTGTTGAATTTGCAGCAGTCCCAATTGCATCAGAACTCACCACAACTGCCTTCTCCTTGCTTTGTTCCTCAACACCTTCTTCAAATCTCTTGTGTAATTCTGGATGAATTACCCAGCATTCTACCTCACTATGCCCCTAGTTTTTGCAAGGTTTGCAATATTTTGGCATATAATCATACTTAATCCTGATCCACTTAAACTCTTCTAGTCCAGATTCATCAACTTCTTCCACAATCTTAATACAATGAAGGAGCGTACTTAACAAGTTAACTTCCACCTTCACCTTAGCACAACTAGGTCTAGTCCCATTTTGAGTGGTTAGGTCTACATGTAATGGATTACCAACTGCACGAGCTAAGGAAAATGCACATTCCTTCCCAAAGAAATTAGGAGGTAGTTCTGGAAAGCTAATCCAAGCTATGGCAATAGGAGTCTCTTCATCAGGTGTCCACCATGGATTCCATTTTGTACAACGCATCTGCCACATGTCTGACTGAGCTTTTAAATAAAAAGCTGGCTTTGAAAGAAGATGAACATAGTCCTCCAATAAAGACAGCCTAATCAACACATGATTATCTTCAAATAAACCAACTGAACAATGACATTTAATCTCATATTGAATTGGAATCACTATACGTAATTCACTAATAACAGGCTTCCCATACGAAAATTTCCCAAGAACTGCAAGTTGAAGTACTTGTTGTACGATAGATTGCTTCACTTCTTGTTTCTTCCACTTCACAACTGGTTCTCCGTGAAGGAACTCAACTGGTTTCAATGGTAGCGTAGTGAAGGTTTGCATAGGGGCATTAATGGCAATAGATTTTAAAAGTTTTGAATAATCCATGGATTGGGGATTGTTGTTTGTTGTCGTAGATGATTGGGCGATGGGCTGCACTGAAGCTTGGGCAGCAGTCATCGCAGGAGGATTGGT
Organism: Nicotiana otophora; assembly: GCA_000715115.1. Lineage (NCBI taxonomy): Eukaryota > Viridiplantae > Streptophyta > Magnoliopsida > Solanales > Solanaceae > Nicotiana > Nicotiana otophora. The sequence goes on along the minus strand of AWOL01S0010298.1, from coordinate 159,267 downwards.
TGAGTTAGGTGTCAAAATCTTTGAGTAATCTAGAGTTTGTGGATTGATAGTTGGTGTTGTTTGTGGTTGGGCGATGTTGGAGGAGGGCAGACCAGCCGGAAAAGATAGCTGGTCGCCGGCCATCGCGGCCATTGAAGCTCAAACTCATAGCTTTCCGCAATGAACAGTATCAAATCACTGTTTCATTGGATGAATAGTGAAGCGATGCTACTGTTCACTACACTGTAGCAACGAAGCAGTAGCAAAATCACTATTCGCGCACTATTTGGCACTATTCACCGTACTGTATTGCACTGTAGCAGCTGTTCGCGCACTATTCACCGCTACAGTGACGGCGAAATTTTGAGAGCAAAATTTTAGAGAGAGAATTCTTTTTACTAGAAATATTTGGGATTCTCTCATGGGATATAATTTTTAATAGAATTATGAAGTGCATCCAATTTTATTTACTTTAAATAATGGGTTGTATCATCACTTTCTTATCAAGTGAATTAAATGTGTCAATCTCTTTGTTCTTCCATATTCATATGTCAAGATTTATTAAATTCTTATATCGTTTTTTGAATTTGAAATGGTATTTCGATTGTTTGAAAAATAAATAAAACATATAATTATTTAGGTTTCATATTGATTTTATGTTTAACTATTAAATTCGGTTAACCTTAAAAGCGATCATCAACGAAAAATTATTGTTAGATGACTAAAAAAATAACTATCATGTATTACTAAAAACAAAATTGTCACGACCCAAAATCCACTAAAGGTCGTGATGGTGCCTAACACCGCCATCAGGCAAGCCAACAGTGATTGATCAACTTAATTACTCATTTTAGTATTTTGAAATCATAATTTTCATTAATTAAATAGAATGAAATAGAATTTACAGGGTAAAATAATAATAATTACGTGCATTACCATACCAAATATCCAGAATAATCCCTCAAACACTGGTGTCACAAGTGCATGAGTATCAACTAGGAAATAATATAAAATATAACATCTGTCTGGAATACAAATTAGACAGGAGAATATAAATAACTCTGATGGAGACTCTGCATGCTACGGGTCGTAACATGAAATGCAGCTCACGGTAAAGTACCCTCAATGGCCGCGCTTTTGAGCCCAAAAGACCACCAGACATATATGTACCTGCACAATTAGTGCAACAAGTAGAGCCTGAGTACGTAAATCAACGCGTACCCTTTAAGTATCTAGCCTAACCCTGGAGAAGTACTGACGAGGGGTCGACATCGACACTTACTAGTGGTCCAATAAATCATGTACAGTAAGAAGTAAACAGAGGTGAGGCAGAGTAAATAAACGAAATAAGCAAGTATAAATACGTGGTACAATCCTCCTCTCGACAATAAACCCGAGCTCTCAATTAACAGTTACCTCCTCAACCGGAGCATATATATATATATATATATATATATATAAAATGGACCTCACCAAATAGGTCATCACAATCCAAATCAGGAAAACTAGAAGATACACTAGTTTCTTGTCAAATATTACGCACGATTCTGTAAGAGTATTTTATAGAAATGCCGAGCCGTACGTCCCAATCCCATCATAACGTGTGCACTAATGATGGTCAAACGGCACAAACCATAGATGCATCTATTTTACTACCGAGGAGAACGGCTTGCTCCCATGAGAGTGTGGTACATAATCCTACCGAGGCGATCAACCCGATCCCATTAGAGTAAGAAGCTTTAATGGGTCCTTGTCCCTACTCACGAATACACGTGTGAGTTATGAACTTTAAGGAAAGCTTTGCGATGAAAATGCACAATGCAAGAGGAATTTATAAGGGAAGCACAAATTATTCTGCGGATTATCAAGTAGCTCGTCACATCTCTACAATAGCGAGTCTATCACCCTATGCAAGTCTAGTCTCAAGTTGTAACGCGAAATAGAAGGAATTAAATGAGCAAAGACGACTCAAAAAGTACAATTATAACATGACGTGAACCTAAGTCTACCCGGACATAATCAAGAATTCTAGCATACGCACGGACACTCGTCACCTCATACCTGCGGAGCTCCCACAGCATGTAGCACATAAGAATATGACACCTATAGGGTAAATTCCCCTTTACATGGTTAGACATGAGGCTTACCTCGCTCCGAAGTTCTATAACCGGCTCCAACGCCACTCTAACACCTCAAACCGATGCCCGTCACTCCAAAACTAGTCAAACAATGTGCAAACTAATAAAAATATACTCTAATATTCGTAATAAATCAATTTATAGTAATTTTCAACTCCGCTCGAAAAGTCAATAAAGTCAACCCCCGAGCCCACGTACCCAGAAACCGTCAAAACTCATAAAATTTGACAATCCATTCCGATACGAGCTCAACCATACCAATTTTATCAAATTCTGATAACGTATCAACCTCCAAATCTTTATTTTTCGTTTTTGAAACATTTGGCGAAAAATCTCATTTTCTTCCAATTGATTCACTAATAATTGATGCATATAACCATGGAATCATGAAATATAATCACTTTCAGATATAGAATACTTACCCAAGTCAAAGTCGTGAAGAACTCCTCAAAATCGCCCAAAACCCGAGATCCAAAATCCAAAATGCAAATGGAAAAATGACCAAGTTTCGATCCTTAAGTCTTCTGCCTAGGTTCGCATTTGCGAATGAACAGTGTTCGCAATTGCGAATGAACAGTGCCTCACCAGAAACCAGCAAACCCAAACTTCTCTGAATTGATCCGAAACTCATCCGAAACCTCCCGGACACAAACATATATAAATTTTAATCATAAAACAAACGACGGACCTGTTCGCGCACTCAAAATACTAAAAAGAGGTCGTCTTGACCTGATATTCACCATAGTCAAATTCCAAATTTCTTAACTTTACTAGTCTATCAACCAATGATTCAAAATACACCCAAGCCCCTCGGGACCCCGTCAAATCATACCAAAAAGTCCCAGAATATGATTAAAACTTAGTCGAGGACTCAAATCACATCATACAATGCTGAAACTATGAATTGCGCCTCAAATCGAATTATGAGTTATGAAATTTCCAAATTCTATAATTTGCACTGAAGCGCATCAAATCAATCTAGAATAACTTCCAATTTTGCACACAAGTCATAAATGATATAATGAACCTGTTCCAATTTCCGAAATCAAAATCCGAGCTCGATATCAACCAAGTCGAATTTTGGTCAAATTTACGAATATTTTAAAACTTCAACTTTCTAACTTTTCGCCAAAAATGCACCGAATTTTCCTACGGACATCCAAATCCAAATACGGACATATGCCTAAGTCCAAAATCACAATACAAAGCTATTGAAATTATAAATTTTTTTATTCCGGAGTTATTTACTCAAAAGTCAAACCTCGGTAAACTCTCCCAACTTAAAGCTTCCGAATTGAGAATTTTCCTTCCGAAACAACTCCGAACTTCCCGAAATTCAATTTCGACCACACGTATAAGTCATAAAACATGAAGTGAAGCTACTAGAGGTCTCAAACCACTGCACGACGCACTAGAACTCAAAACAACCGGTTGGGTCGTTACAAAAATCTACCATAAGAATATTTTAATAGATCATATGTTTGCTAGTTTTTTCAATTTTTACTAAATATAAATTTACTTGTCAAAACTTTATCTATAACTTTAATAATGTAAGATTGAAATAATACTCATATAATAAACAAACACGATAAAAACCAACAAAATCGAACCAACCCAAACCGATATAGTTAGTTTGGTTTCATTTTAATAAAAATCGAACTAACCCGATCCATGTACACCACTAATACGAAGCATAGAAGTAGACGGTGAAGAGTAGAGTCAATTTTATTGTAACGACCCGATCGATCGTTTTGAGAGTTGTAGCCCCATTCCCCCATTTACTACTCAATGTATCTTTTACATTTGTTATGTGACTTTCCGGGGTGATTAGTTTGGATCCGGTGAGGTTTTAGGAATGAATTGGAACACTCCAAATTTCCAAGGTTTAAAGTTTAAATTGAAATAGTGAACGGATGTTGACTTATGTGTAAATGACCCCGGAATAGAGTTTTTATGATTTCAATAGCTCCATATGGTGATTTTGGACTTAGGAGCGTCTCTGCAAAATTATTTGGAAGTCCGTAGTGGAATAAGGCTTGAAATGGAGAAAGTTAATTTTTTAGAAAGTTTGATCGGGGAGTGGACTTTTTGATAGCGGGGTCGGAATCCAGTTTTAAAAATTTTCATAGATCCGTTATGTCATTTATGACTTGTTTGCAAAATTTGAGGTCAACCGGAATTGATTTGATAGGTTTCGATGTAAAATGTAGAAGTTTGGAATTTTTAAGTTCCTTAAGCTTGAATTGGGGTATAATTCGTGGTTTTAGCATTGTTTTATGTGATTTGAGGTTTTAACTAAGTTCATATGATGTTTTAGGACTTATTGGTATATTTGGTTGAGGTCCCGAGGGCCTCGGGTGGGTTTCAGATAGATAATGGATCAAGAATTGAAGTTAGGAGACTACTAAAGTTGAGTTTGCTGGTTTTTGTTTGGCTGATATGCTTTCCTTCATCTGTCAAAATCGAGGCTGGAAATAGGCTGTAAACCGAGGCTATAAATCCAGGTTGGAAATCGAGGTTGGGAATCGGGGATGGAAATCGAGGACGGAAATCGAGGGCAGGAAATCGAGGGCCAGTGCCTGGACAGAGACTTTAAGTTATAAAACGGGGGCTTCGTCCCATTTTCCATTTTGACAATTTGGAGCTTGGGAAGAGGTGATGTTTGAGAGATTTTCAAGGAAAAATATTAGGGTAAGTGATTCTAACTCGGATTTGGTCAATATAGACGAATATATCATTGTTTTCATCATTTAATTAGTGTTTTGAGATGGAAATCTAGGGAAAATTGTAGAAATCTCATAAAATAACATTTTGAGATTTCGATGTCGATTCGGAGTCGGATTTGAGTGAAACTATTATGGTTGAACTCATAATTGAATGGGTTATCGAATTTTGTAAGTTTCATTGGATTCCGAGATGTGGGCCCCACGAGTAATCTTTGGGTTAAAATTAGGAATTTTGTTAGAAAATTTGTATTTTCTTATGGAATTTATTCTATAATTTTTATTGATTGAATCGAATTAAATTATGATTAGTTTCGAGCCAATCAGAGTCGAAAGATCGAGAAAAAGCCATACTACTTGACTGATTGGGCGTGGTTTGAGGTAAGTGGCTTGTCTAACCTTGTGTGGGGGAAATTCCCCTTAGGATTGGTATTGATATGAAAATATTGATGTATTGAAAGTCATGTACACGAGGTGACGAGTTTGTACATCGCCTAAATGTGAAAGATTATGTCTTTAAATTGCGTAGAGCACTGTTGCATATTAATTAAATTATTTTATTCTGTTATATTTATCATCATTAATATATTTTCGTATTTTAAATTTACCTGACTTGTTCTTGCTAAGTGTTTTACCTGTTTAGTTGAAACTCTATTTCTTTTGTTCTATGCATTATTTGAAGATTGGATTTCTTAATTTAAATGTTTTAAAAAATGAAGTATTTTACATTTAAAAATTTGATGTTAAGTCAAGATCTTAAATTTGTGAAATATTATTATTTTTGCTCAATATTTTGTGACGATTTTTGTATTCATTGTGATTGAGCTGTGAGCTCCGTATTATGAAAATAATGGATATTATTCTGCTGAATATTTTGCAAGACTTTGTACTCATTGTGATTGAGCTGTGAGCTCCTTATTGTGAAAAATATTCTTGTTGTTGATTTATTTTGGCAAGTTGAAATATTTGGGCACTTGAGGTGCAAATTGTGATATATTGTGATATTGATACACATGCGGTGGTATAAGGTATGTGTGTTGAAACGCATACGGTGAGATAAGGGTGGCTAGTAGGGGAACTACTAGAAGTCATGCGGCGTGATAAGGGTGGCTAAAATGCGGGATGCTATTTCGGGAAAAAAATATTTTCTTTTAAATTAAATGTGAAGGGCTCCCGCGGTGATATAAGGAAAAGAGATATTGTGAATTTATTTATGATTTGGGACTACGAGGCGGTACCTCGGGAGTGCCCTTGTTGATATTTCTTTATGGCTGCATTGTCTTTGGTTATGTTTGGTGTTTTCCTTAAAGTTGTAAATTTCTGTTTTCCTTCCGCGAGATGTTAATTGCCCTCATTATGTGTAGTTAGATTGTGACATATTACTTACTTGATTTATCCCCATTGTCATTATTGTTATTATATTGTTAAATTTTTCTCCTTGTCTTTTATTATTCCAGTAGGGCCTAACCTGACCTCGTCACTACTCTACCGAGGTTAGGCTTGGTACTTACTGGGTAACGCTGTGGTGTACTCATACTACGCTTTTGCACATCTTTTTGTACAGATCCATATACATCTTATAAGACCAGACATCAGCGAATTATCCGTACAAGGAAACTTCGAGGTATATCTGCCAGTGTCCGCAGACTCCGGAGTCCCCTTCTATCTTATTATGTTGTCTTCTTATTTCCTTTAAACTCTGATGTATAGAGACACTTAGAATAAATTTTTAGAATACTGTGACTTATTTCTACCGGGTTTTGGGAGTTGTGACTATTTGAATAGCGATTTGATTTATTTTATATGTTGAGATATGAGTTTCAGTTTTGTATTCCGCATAATTGATAGGCTTACCCAGTCTTAGAGATTAGGTGCCATCACGACATCCTATAGAGGGAATTTGGGGTCGTGACAAGTAGGTATCAGAGCCCTAGGTTTCTAGGTGCTATGAGTCATAAGAAGGTTTAGTAGAGTCTCGCAGATCGGTACGGAGACGTATGTACTTATCTTCGGGAGGCTATGAATCTGTTAGTAAAATATTCACTTCTTTGATTCCTTATCGTGCGCATTTGTTGACTTCAAAATTTCAAACCATTGTCTTTCTATTATCTCACAAATGGTGAGGACACGCATAACCGGATCCGATTATTAGGCACTCGTGCCCCCTATCGGAGCCGCAAGAGGCCGAGGCTGGGGCAAGAGGTCGTGCCAGAGGCTGAGGAAGACCACGTGGTGTAGCCAGAGCACCTGCACGAGCTGCTGCAGAGGAGCCACCAGTAGCTCTAGTTGGAGAGCGGGCACCTAAAACGCCTGTTACTACCCCTGCACTTCAGGAGACTCTTGCCCAGATTTTGAGCATGTTTGGCACTCTAGCTCAGGCAGGGTTGATTTCACTTGCTCCTGCCACATCTCAGACAAGGGGAGGAGCACAGAATCCTGCCGCCCGTACCCCAGATCCACGAGCCCAGGTGGACCATGCCCTAGAGGTTATACTAGTGCAGCCAGTTGTCCCAGTGCCTGAGGTTAAGGCAACAGTTTCAGAGGGGGAGCAACTCAAACTCGACAGGTACAAGAAGTACCACCCTCCCACATTCAGCGGTTTAGCTTCAGAGGATGCTTAGGGTTTTCTTGAGAAGTGTCACCGTATCCTTCGTACTATGGGTATTATGGATTCCAGTGGGGTTTCTTTCACGACATTCCAACTTAGAGGAGCGGCCTACCAGTGGTGGCGGGCATATGAGTTGGATAGTTCGGCTGAGGCAACTTCACTCACTTGGACTCAATTTTCAGATATGTTCTTGAGGGAGTATGTTCCTCAGAGTTTTAGGGATGCATTGCGCGTGGAGTTTGAGCAGCTGCGCCAAGGTTCTATGACCGTGTCAGAGTATGCGGTCCGATTCAGTGATTTGGCTAGGCATGCACCAGCCTTGGTTGCTACTGTTCGAGAGCGGGTTCGTTGATTTATCGAGGGGCTCCATCCTAGTATCAGATTTAGTATGGCCCGAAAACTGGAGATGGACATCACATAGCAACAGGTGGTGTCAATTACTAGGATATTGGAGGGTATGCGAACTCGGGAGAGAGAAGAGAGGGAAGCTAAGAGACCTCGGGATTCTGGCACTTATAACAGTTCTCGCTCCCCAACTGCAGCCCTTCATTGTAGAGGCTATGTGAGCCGTCCTATTCATTCAGCACTTCTAGCTTCCAACGGTATTCCGGCTACTCCCATACCCCAGGTTCCATATTATGCACCGCGGTGTCTACTGTACCTTATGCACAGGGTGTTTTCAGTGGGCAGTCTAGTTGATCAGGCCTGAGTTAGTCCCAGCATTCACATCCTCCGACGACTTGTTTTGAGTGTGGTGACACTCGTCATATCATGAGGGATTGCCCCAGACTTAGGAGGGTGCACCTCCACAAATTTCTCAGGCCCCACCTATTCCATAGGGCCCTCAGGCTTCTCAGGCCATGATTACTGTACCAGTTGCCACCCCACCTGCATAGCCAGCTAAAGGTGGAGGTCAGACAACTAGAGGTCGCCCTAGAGGGGGAGGCCAGGCTAGATATTATGCCCTTCCTGCTAGGACATAGGTCATTACATCCGATTATGTTATCATAGGTATTATTCTGGTCTATCATATGATTCATAAGTTTTATTTGATCGAGGCTCCACTTATTCTTATGTGTCATCTTATTTTGCCCTGTATTTGTGTGTATCCCGTGATTCCTTGAATTCTTATGTTTATGTATCTACACTCATGGGTAAATCTATTATTGTTGACTACGTGTATCAGTCGTGTTTGATTGTTATCAGTGGTTTTGAGACTAGAGCTGATTTATTATTGCTCAGTATGGTGAATTTCGATATTATTTTGGGCATGGACTGGTTGTCAGATTATCACACTATTCTTGATTGTTACGCCAAGACGGTGACGTTGGCTATGCCAGGTCTATCACGACTAGAGTGGAGAGGTACCTTGGATCATGTTCCTATCAGGGTTGTTTCATTTCTTAAGGCTCAACGAATGGTCGAGAAGGGGTGCGATGCATATCTAGCCTACGTGAGAGATGTTAGTGTTGATACTCCTACCGTGGAGTCAGTTCCTGTAGAAAGGAATTTTCCTGATGTATATCCCACAGATCATTCGGGTATGCCACCCGACAGGGATATTGACTTTGTCATTGATCTGTTACCGGACACTCAACCCATTTCTATACCACCATATCGTATGGCCCTAGCGGAATTGAAGGAATTAAAAGAGCAGTTACGGGAGCTACTTGATAAGGGTTTTGTTCATCCCAGTGTATCATCTTGGGGTGCTCTTATCTTATTGGTGAAGAAGAAGGATGGTTCTATGCGGATGTATATTGATTACTTCCAGTTGAACAAGGTTACAGTGAAGAATAGGTATCCATTGCCACGTATTGATAACCTATTTGATCAACTTTAGGGTACAAGAGTGTTATCTAAGATTGACTTGCGTTTGGGCTATCATCAGTTGAAGATTCGGTAGCCAGATATCTTGAAGATTGCTTTCAGGACTCGGTATGGTCATTACGAGTTCCTTGTAATGTCATTTGGGCTGACCAATTCCCCAACAATATTTATGCACTTAATGAATAGTGTATTTCTGTCCTATCTTGATTCTTTCGTCATTGTATTTATTGACGACATTCTGGTGCATTCCCGAAATCGGGAGGATCATGAACATCACCTAAGGACTGTGCTTAAGGCTTTGAGAGAAAAGAAGTATATGCAAAATTTTCAAAGTGTGAATTCTGGCTTGATTCAGTAGGATTTTTGGGTCATATAGTTTCGTGCGAGGGGATCAAGGTAGATCCAAAGAAAATAGAAGCAGTGCAGAGTTGGCCCAGACCGTCATCAGCTACTGAGATTCAAAGTTTTCTTGGCTTAGCGGGGTACTATCGCCGATTTGTAGAGGGTTTCTCTTCTATTGCTACACCTATGACCAAATTAACCCAGAAGGGTGCTCCGTTCAGGTGGACCGAGGAATGTGAGGAGAGCTTTCAAAAGCTCAAGACAGGTTTGACTACAACCCAGTATTGGTATTGCCTACAGGTTCAGGGTTATATACTGTGTATTGTGATGCGTCGCGTATTGGTCTCGGTGCAGTATTGATGCAAGACGGTAGGGTGATTGCCTATGCGTCTAGACAGTTAAAGGTACATGAGAAGAATTATCCGGTCCACGACCATGAGTTAGAAGCTATTGTTCATGCCTTGAAGATTTGACGACGTTATTTGTACGGTGTCCATTGTGAGGTTTATACCGACCACCGGAGTCTACAACATCTATTCAAACAGAGGGATCTTAATTTACAGCAGCAGAGGTGGTTGGAGTTGCTTAAGGATTATGATATCACCATTCTCTATCATCCCGGAAAGGCCAATGTGGTGGCCGATGCCTTGAGTTGTAAGGCGGAGAGTTTGGGCAGCTTAGCATACTTACCAGTAGTAGACAGGACTTTAGCCTTGGATGTTCAGGCCTTGGCCAACCAGTTTGTTAGATTGGATATTTCCTAGAGGGGCCGAGTTTTGTCTTGTGTGGTTTCTCAGTCTTCTCTATATGATTGTATTAGGGAGTAATCGTATGATGACCCCTATCTGCTTGTCCTTAAGGACACAGTTTAGCACGGTGACACCAAGGAGGTCCACAATCATAGTTTGTGGTACTCCATACATCCAGGTGCCGCGGAGATGTATCAGGACTTGAGACAACACTATTGGTAGAGGCGGATGAAGAAAGACATAGTGGAATATGTAGCTCGGTGCCTAAATTGTCAGCAGGTGAAATATAAGCATCATCGACCGGGTGGATTGCTTTAGCAGTTAGAGATTCCAGAGTGGAAATGAGAGTGAATCACTATGGATTTATTTGTTGGGCTCCCACGGACTCAGAGGAAGTTCGATGCAGTTTGGGTGATTGTGGATAGATTGACCAAGTCATCTCATTTCATCATGTGGTTACTACTTACTCTACGAAGTAGCTGGCTTAGGTTTACATTCGCGAGATTGTTAGGCTTCATGACATACCGGTATCTACCATCTCTGACCAGGGTACACAGTTTATATCACGGTTTCGAAGAGCCGTACAGTGAGAGTTGGGTACTCAAGTAGAGTTAAGTACAACAATTCACCCTCAAACGGACGGGCAGTCCAAGCGCACTATTCAGATATTGGAGGATATGCTTCGTGCGTGTGTGATGGATTTTGGGGATGCTTGGTATTAGTTCTTGTCGCTTGCGGAGTTTGCCTACAACAACAGTTAGCAGTCGAGCATTCAAATGGCTCTGTATGAGGCCTTGTGTAGTAGGCGGTGCCGGTCACCAACGGGTTGGTTCGAACCGGGCAAGGTTAGACTATTCGGTACAAACCTGGTTCAGGATGCTTTGGAAAAGGTTAAGTTGATTCAGGATCGACTCCGTACAGCCTAATCTAGACAAAATAGTTATGCGGATCAGAAGGTTCGTGATGTTGCATTCATGGTTGGTGAGAGGGTCTTGCTCCGGGTTTCGCCTATGAAGGGTGTTATGAGGTTCGGAATAAGGGAAAGTTGAGCCCGAGGTATATTGGACCTTTTGAGATTCTTGAGAGAGTTGGAGAGGTGGCTTACAGACTTGCACTACCACCTAGTCTCTCTAAAGTTCATCCATTATTCCATGTTTTCATGCTCCGGAAGTATCACGGCAATCTGTCTCATATGTTAGACTTCAGCTTAGTCCAGTTGGACAAGGATCTATCTTATGTCAAAGAACCAGTGGCCATTTTGGACAGACAAGTTAGAAAGCTAAGATCAAAGAGCATTGCTTTAGTGAAAGTACATTGGAGGGGTCATCCGGTCGAGAAGGCGACTTGGGCGACCGAGCATGATATGCACAAATGTTATCCTCATCTTTTCACCACTCCAGGTATAATTCTAAACCTGTTCGAGGACGAACATTTGTTTAAGAGGGGGAGAATGTAACGACCCGATCGGTCGTTTTGAGAGTTCTAGCCCCAATCCCCCATTTACTGCTTAATTTATGCTTTACATTTGTTATGTGACTTGGCGGGGTGATTAGTTTGGGTCCGATGAGGTTTTTGGAATGAATTGGAACACCCCAAATTTCCAAGGTTTAAAGTTTAAGTTGAAATAGTGACCGGATGTCGATTTATGTGTAAACGACCCTGGAATAGTGCTTTGATGATTCCAATAGCTCCGTATGGTGATTTTGGACTTAGGAGCGTGTCCGGAAAATTATTTCGAAATCCGTAGTGGAATTATGCTTGAAATGGCAAAAGTTAAATTTTTGAAAAGTTTGACCGGGGAGTTGACTTTTTAATATCGGGGTCGGAAAATAGTTCTGATAATTTTCATAGATCCGTTATGTCATTTATGACTTGTGTGCAAAATTTGAGGTCGATCGGAATTGATTTGATAGGTTTCAGTATCGAATGTAGAAGTTGGAAATCCTTAAGTTCCTTAAGCTTGAATTGGGGTATGATTCGTGGTTTTAGCGTTATTTTATGTGATTTAAGGTTTCAACTAAGTTCGTATGATGTTTTAGGACTAGTTGGTGTATTTGGTTGAGGTCCCGAGGGCCTCAGGTGAGTTTCAAATGGTTAACAGAACAAGAATTAAAGTTGGGAGACTGCTGAAGTTGAGTTTGCTGGTTGTTTTGGCTGATATGGTTTCCTTCATCTGTCAAAATCGAGTCAAAATCGAGACTGGAAATAGGGTATAAATTGAGGTTGGAAATCGAGGCTGTAAATCAAGGTTGTAAATCGAGGATGGAAATCGAGGATAGAAATCGAGGTCAGGAAATCGAGGTCAGGAAATCGAGGGTAGGAAATCGAGGGCCATTGCCTAGATAGAGACTTTAAGTTATGAAATGGGAGCCTCGTCCCATTTTCCATTTTTGACAATTCGGAGCTAGGGGAGAGGCGATGTTTGAGAGATTTTCAAGGAAAAACATTGGGGTAAGTGATTCTAACTCGGATTTGGCCAATATACACGAATATATCGATTCGGAGTCGGATTTGAGTGAAACTAGTATGGTTGGACTCGTAATTGAATGGGTTGTTGGATTTTGTGAGTTCCGTCAGATTCCGAGACACTGGCTCCACGAGCGATTTTTGGGTTAAAATTTGGATTTTTGTTAGAAAATTTGTATTTTCTTATGGAATGTATTCCTATAATTTGTATTGATTGAATCTAATTAATTATGATTAGATTCGAGCCGATCAGAGTTGGAAAATCGAGGAAAAGGCATACTACTTGACTGATTGGGCGTGGTTTGAGGTAAGTGACTTGTCTAACCTTGTATGGGGGAAATTTTCCTTAGGATTTGTATTGATATGAAAATGTTGATGTGTTGAAAGTCGTGTACATAAGGTGACGAGTTTGTACACGGGCTAAATGTGGAAGATTATGTCTTTAAATTGCGTAGAGCACTGTTGCGTATTAATTAAATTATTTTATTCTGTTATATTCATCATCATTAATATATTTTCGTATTTTAAATTTGCCTGGCCTGTTCTTGCTAAGTGTTTTGCCTGTTTAGTTGAAACTCTGTTTCTATTGTTCTGTGCATTATTTGAAGGTTAGATTTCTTAATTTAAATATTTAAAACAAAAATGAAGTATTTTACATTTAAAACATTTGATGTTAAGTCAAGATCTTAAATTTGTGAAATATTATTATTTTTGCTCAATATTTTGTAAAGATATTTGTATTCATTGTGATTGAACTGTGAGTTTCGTATTATGAAAATAATGGATATTACTCTGCTGAATATTTTGCAAGACTTTGTACTCATTTTGATTGAGTCGTGAGCTCCTTATCGTGAAAAACATTCTTATTGTTGATTTATTTTGGCAAGTTGAAATATTTGGGCACTTGAGGTGCAAATTGTGATATTGATATGTATGCGGTGGTATAAGGTCTGGGTGTTTAAACGCATGTGGTGAGATAAGGGTGGCTTGATACGCGTGGCTAGTAGGGGAACTACTAGAGGTCATGCGATGTGATAAGGGTGGCTAAAATGCGGGACGCTATTTCGAAAAAAAAAAAAATCTTTAAAATTAAATGTGAAGGGCTCCCGCGGTGATATAAGGAAAAGAGATATTGTGAATTTATTTATAATTTGGGACTACGAGGCGGTACCTCGGGAGTGCCCTTGTTGATATTTCTTTATGGCTGCATTGCCTTTGGTTATATTTGGTATTTTCCTTAAAGGTGTAAATTTCTGTTTTCCTTCCCGCGAGGTGTTATTTGCCCTTATTCTGTGTAATTAAATTGTGACATACTACTTACTTGATTTATCCCCATTGTCATTATTATTATATTGTTAAATTTTTCTCCTTGTCTTTTATTATTCCAGTAGGGCCTAACCTGACCTCGTCACTACTCTACTGAGGTTAGGCTTGGCACTTACTGGGTACCGCTGTGGTATACTAATACTACGCTTCTGCACATCTTTTTATGTAGATTCAGGTACATCTTATCAGACCGGATATCTGTGAATTATCCGTACGAGGAGACTTCGAGGTATATCTGCCAGCATCCGCAGACTCCGAAGTCCCCTTTTATATTATTATGTTGTCTTCCTTATTTTCTTTAGACTCTGATGTATAGAGACACTTAGAATAAGTTCTTAGAAGCTCGTGACTTATTTCTACCGGATTTTAGGAGTTGTGACTATTTGAATCGCGGTTTGATTTATTTTATATGTTGAGATTTGAGTTTTAGTTTTGTATTCCGCATAATTGATAGGCTTACCTAGTCTTAGAGACTAGGTGCCAACACGACATTCAACGGAGGAAAATTGGGGTCGTGACATTTATGGAATACCATAAGCATATTTTATGAAATATGAAGTTTGTCTTTATTTTATGGAATACCATAAGCATATTAACCACCTGCAAACTACAAAAAGGAAAATAATTAAAATATTTTTGGAAGAATACAGTTCCCATTACTAAGCAAATAAGTCTAACTATACAATGAAACCTAAAAAATGCACATACTATTGTCCAAGAATAAGTAGTCTACCAAGAAGAAGTAGGTGGTGAGGAGTAGCGTCCAAAAATAATTTGAGAGAATCGACTTTGCAGGCTCGAGTATGTGTAGTTTAAATAAAAAAGATGTCCAATTTTAGGGGATTTTCAATTATATTAATATTAAAGGTTATAAAAGTCGGTCAATATTTTGGGGATATTTTAATCGTTCAACATTTAACATAAATTATTTATAATGACCCAACCCGTCGTTTTGAGTATTTACATTCCGTTTAGTAGTTTGAAGTCTTGCGTAGTCTGTGTTATCTTATGGAACTTGTTGGTATGATCTGACGGGGTCCCGAGGGGCTCGAGTGGGTTTCGAATAAGTTTGGGTTGTGTTGCGCTTGTTTTTGATGTTTCGACGACGTTTCTTCAAGCATATATGGTACCACATTAAGAAAATGAGCTCTAATTTCTGTTTTAATGAAGCATTAGTTTCGTATCATAATTTTGGAACCATAGCAACTGAAATCATCAAGTTTTGATATCGTATAAGGAATTTATGGTCATTTTACTAAGAATTTGGTTGCTAGATTTTCAGATTAATTACGAAATAGCCACTGAATTCGTATTTAAAAATCTCCACTATTTCCAAATATTGAAATCAACATATCTCCTTCATTATAAGGTCAAATAGAGTGATTCAAAAGTCTAACTTGACTAAAGGTTTACGAGGAATCCGTTGGAGGCATCAAAAGTGAGTTTCGGGATAATTTTGCCCAAGAAACGAGGCAAAATAACTTGACAGAAGTATATAATATCGAGGGTTTGTTCATTTGGTCATACTTTAAGTTGGGAAACTCATATTTGGGCGATTTTGAAGGTGATTTTCACCACATGCATTGGGGTAAGTTTTCTATACTCAGTTTTAATTATATTACATGAATCCATCTTTGTTTTTGGCATTTGATTGATGGTTTCAAAGTGCAATTTGAGGGGTTTTGTCTAAAGTTTCATAAAGTGAATTCTTAAGTTTTGAACATCGATTTGGAGTCGGATTGGAGTGAAACTAGTATGGTTGGACTCATAATTAAATGAATTATCAGATTTTGTGAGTTTCGTTGGATTCTGAGGTACGAGCCTGGGTTTGACCTTTTGGTTGACTTTGGACTTTTGATTTAAGATTCCACCTTTATCTATTGGGTTTTTTTCCTTTGGAATTATTTGATATTCTTGAGTTTCTTTTGGCTAGGTTTGAGCCATTCAGAGGTCGGTACGCGCGGGATAGCGTTTCTAGAGTATTTTTTGGCTTGCTCGGTATTGGATTCGGCTTGTTCGAGGTAAGTAATACTTCTAACCATGGTGCCGAGGGTATGAATCCCTAACCATACGTGTTATGTGTTTGGTGTTGAGGTGACACAAATGCTAGATGAAGGGCATGTGGGTGTGCACCGTGTGAATTATGACTCGGTTGATTCTGTGATACTGTGTAGTTACCTAATCTTGTTTCTATCTATGAAATTTCTATGTGTTAGAGAAATTGAGTTGTGAATCATGTTAGAAATCACGTTTAGGCTATATGTTTATTCTGTTGGGACCCACTGAGGTCATCTCTATTGTTGAGTTATTTGCTTAAATTGCAGTTACTTACTCAGTCATATTCATTATTCATTCACATATCATATCTCAGTCCATTATCCTTTGTTGTCACATCATGTTATCATTGATTGTTGATTGGCATGAGATTTGTGAATCCGAGAGGTTGAAGAGATTGATGACTGAGTTGCGGCTTGAGAGTCGTATTGAGAGAGATATTATGGATCGGGCTGCAAGCTGTATCAGGCCATATTAGCTTCATATATCTTATTATTATATGGATCAGGATGCACGCTGCAGCAGGTCTTATAGGCTTTATTATTATTTATGGGATCGGGTTGCACGTCGCAACATGTTTTATTAATTTAAGATGGGATCGGGCTGGACACCGCAGTAGGCCATGTTGGCTTATATTAGCACTTGGGTAGGATCTGCCCCTCCAGAGTCTGACATACCAGTACTGGCGGAGGTATCGTACAATGCTGAATTATTGAGTGTGGTGAGTGATTGAGCGTGATGAGTGGGAGTACGAGATAGTGAGATTGAGTACTCTAAGAGTGTGATATATGAGTTCATTGCATTTGACATGCATACCTGACATACAGGCATAGAGATGCATTTTCTCATGCTAAATGGTTTTGTGACATTCTTGATTTCACATTCACATTGACATGTAGGCATAGAGATGTACTTTCCTCATGCTATATGAGAATGAAATATCTTATCTGTTGTTGAATATTTGGAAAAAATCACAGTTTTTCTAACATACTCACATTCTGGTGACTTTGATGAAAGATTTGGATTCCACTGTTATACTTGAAAAGCATGCCTATTTTCCGTAACTATGAACGAGCTGAGCATCATATCTTTGAGTATTACTTTTACTATTTTCATTATATTGTTACGAGTTGTTCTTGGCTGTTGGTGTTTGACTCTGACAGTTGTCCAAGCTTGTCACTGCTTTCAATCTAAGGTTAGGTTTATTACTTATTGAGTACATGGGACCGGTTGTACTCATACTACACTTCTGCACCATGCGTGCAGGTTGTGGAGCTGATATTGGTGTGTATGGCAGAAGTTGGCATTGAAGATGTATCTTCATTTTGGTTGTAGCTGCCTTTTGTTCATGGTAGCTTTAGATTTATAAAATCTGTTTATGTATATTTCGAATAGATGATGTATTTATTTCATACCAGCTTTGTAAACTCTAAGTCTTAGAAGCTCATAATTTGTACTACCGGTCCTTGAAAGTTTGTATAAAATCTCATTTATTTCATCATTTATTTTCTCAGTGAATCTCATTTGAGTTGGATTACTGCTAATTGGCTTTCCTAGCGGTATGGATTAGGTACTATCACGACTAGTTGGATTTTGGGTCGTGACAAGTTAGTATTAGAGAAGCTATTGCGGTCGGAAGTTATTGCTATGAGTATTTGAGTTATGTGGTATATAATGTGATTATATCTTGAGATATGGTTATGGATTGATACAGCTTGTTTAGAGTTATACGGTACATAGATGCAAGAATCAGGTCATATAATGAGTTACAGATGTTGGGGATTTGGATTTTAAGGTTTATGGACTAAGGTTGAAGTAAGGACTCTCTATTAGGTGGTGTTGTCGGGCTTATTGATGAGCGCAAAACACATACTTAAATTCTGCTCGCTAATCAAATATAGTATAGTATAATATTGTATCCACAAGGATTGGTTTAAAACAGTATTCTCATAGTTTCTAGATTGGTTTCTATCCAAGATGATCAATAATTGAGATTTATATATTTCTAACTAAAATTAACTAAGAATCTAAAGTTATTGACTAATGACAATAGAAATAAGAAATAAGCAAAGAAGGTTATCAATAGGAGAAGATAGGTGCAAGATAGGGTCTTGGAATTTAACTCTAGATAATTAACTTCTAATGTTTAAGTGAGTCTCTCTAATTCACTAAACTATTAGTTCAAACGTTCAGCAAAAACTCCTCTATCGATTAAGTTCTAACCTCACAAGAAGAACCAATTTAAGCACGTGAAGATATGCAAGAATGCATAGCAGATTGGTCTTTAGAAAAACCTCTTTCGATTATTCTCCTAACTAGGTTTAATCAATTATTCAACTAGCATCTTTCGATTACTTAGAAGAATCTATGAACTCAACCAACAATATAATTCAAAGATATCACAAGTTATGCCTCTCAAGTACATGAACAAGTGAATATAGATGTAACAATTAAATCATCAAAAAATGCTTCAATACATAAAACTAGAGTTATCATCTAGAAACAATTATCAATACAAATCCATCAAACACTAAAGGAAATTACTCCATAGATATGGAGGAATTCATCACAAACAAAATTAAAGTATAGGAAAATATAAATTCAATCCAAACTCGGGTCTTGAGTGAGGAAGGAATGATGAAATCCTAGTACTTGTGTTCTTCCAACTTCTCCTTAGCCTCCTTAGGTCCAAAGTATGTCAAAAGTTCAAAACATAATGTTTCTCTATGTATTTATGTCAAGTAGGGTCAGGCCCAGATGAAACCATCTTTTCCTAGCCGAAATAGGACATTGGCTCTGTAACATTACACAGGCGCGCCACATTGGGCGACATGCCATACAGGGAATTAGTGGGAAAATACAGAGCGCTCAACAATTGATAGACAATAGGATTTGGGTAGCTGCGGCGTACCACACGCCGCCCTATGCACCACGATTGTGGAGTTTTCTCAGAGTACAGATTGTTGCTTGATTTTTGACGTCCAGACTTGGTCCTTGACCCCCGAATACAATCCTGTCTTAATACCCTGGGTTTTTACTCAGACTTCAAAGCTCCAAATAGCATGAATTATCTCCACAACATCTAAAATACCTCAGAATCACTCCTACAATGCATAAAACACACAATAAGTGCAAAACACAACAAATTAAGGCTCAAACACAAATAAAGTGCAGTGAATTAGAGTGCAATAAGCGACTAAAAAGCATAAGTTAAAGGAACTTCCCTGAATATCTAGTCGGAGTATGAGTCAAACTCGGGCTCCATTCCTCGCGCCCGAACTAATACACAAATCCATGCAGACAACTTCTTCTCAGCCTTTTTGGGATACAACCCACACTTATCTTTCTCGCTCATTGCAACCTTCTCCTTCTCTAGTTTCCTGTAAATAGATAGAGGCATTAAATTAATTGAGGCACCAGAATCACATAAAGACTTATCAAAATTAATAGTTCCTAAAGAGCAAGGTATAGTAAAACTCCCTGGATCTCCGCACTTTTGTGGGAGTTTGTTTTGCAATATTGCACTGCAGTGCTTTGTGAGCTTGACCACTGAGGTATCCTCTATTTTCCTCTTCTTTGTAAGGATATCTTTCAAGAATTTAGCATAAGAGGGCATTTGTGATAGCACTTCCGTGAATGGTAAGTTTACATGAACCTGTTTCAGCACATCCAGAAATCTCTCAAACTACTTGTCCAGCGTTTCTCTACATAGCTTTTGAGGGATAGGTAGCGCATGCATATGCTTTCTCTCCTCATGTTCCTCCCTTCTCGCTTTTTCTTCCTTTTTTCTTTTTCTTAGCTTTCATCGGGCCTTTCTTCTTCTTGTCCTCATCACTTTTCAACTGCTCCCCACTGTCATTTTCAAATATCATATCTTTTTGGATCGGGGTGGGGTCATTCAACACTTGCCCACTTCTCAAGGTTACAACATTAACTGTTTCTTTGAGATTTCTTTCAGTATCAGTAGGGAGAGTGTCTGGAACCCTCTCAAATATTATTGTTGCAATCTGACCCACTTGGTTCTCTAAATTTCGAATTGCTGCCCCTTGTACTTCAAATCTTTCATCCATTTTCATAATGAAGGCCTTCATGAGATCTTCTAAACCAGGTTGATTGGGCTGTTGAGGCTGAAATTGCTGCCTCAGTTGATTCACAAAATCAGGAGCTCCTTGTCCCTAAAATTTGGGGTTGTTTTATTTTCATGCATTAGCGGTATCCCCAGGTGAACTCCATGAAAAGCTGGGGAGCTTCTGACCCATTGCATTAAAATTATAATTTCCCATAACATTCCTCAGTTGAGGCTTAGAACTAATGAGTAGGGTTTCCTCTTTCACATATATTACAAGCTGCGTGAGGCTCATTTTGTATTGTAGCCAAGGTGAGCTTCCTTATTTCTTTAGCCATAGCATCAAGTTGTACCTGCATAGATGTATTAACATCAACTTGGTGAACACTAGTTGATTAACACCAGTTGATCTTCTTCTTTCAACAATCTCAGAGGGCCACTGATTTGCATATTCATGTAACTCATCAAGAATTGTAACTATCTCATCTGGAGTCTTCTTCATCAAAGGGCCTCTAGCTGCATTGCTCAATGTTCTACGTGAGGCTGGTGTCAATCCATCCCAAAAGTCCTAGAGTTGCATCCAGAGTTCAATTCTACTATGTTGACACTTTCTAACAATCTCCTTAAACCTCTCCCATGCTTCAAAAACAGTCTCGGCCTCTTTCTGGAAGAAGTTATGGATTTCTCTTCTAAACTTGCCTGTCTTAGCTGATGAAAAATATTTGTCAAGAAATTTTCTGGTCATCTCATCCCATGTTCTAATCGATCCCACGGGTAAGCTTCGAAGCCACTGCTTTGCATCATCTTTGAGTGTGAAGGGGAATGCTCTTAAGTACACTGCATCTTCTGACACACCATTGTTTTTGAAAGGTGTTCATAATCTCTTCGGAGTCTATTAGATGTGTATTTGGATCTTCGTTCATCTTCCCTCTGAAGACATAACAATTCTGAAGGGTTTGAAGCAACCCTTTCTTCAATTCAAAATTGTTAGCTGCAATCGGAGGTGGTCTAACACTTGATAAGCCCTGGTTGTAGATCGGTCTAGCATAATCGCCCAATGGTCTCCCAGGAATGAGAGCTATATTTCTGAACTGGTCTGCATCCAAGGGTTGATTCTGAACAATTCTTCGACCCCTCTCTTCTTCATAGATAATCTGTGCATCTCTAATAGCTGCTTCATCTACATCCCGTGCAATGTTTTCTCATTGTTATGCTGCCTCCCTTGCAGCCAAATCTACATTATCATCACCATTTCCCGCCATAAGTTCTTTGGTTGAGGATTACCCAATCTTTTCTGATGTCTCGGTGAGATATCTTTCCTTCCTCAGTTGTCGCAGTTGTTTTTCTATCTCGGGCTCATATGGTAGAACTTCTTTCGTAGAAGCTCGAGTCATGCACCTATCTAAACCATTAAACTGCGCACAGTCAACAAACACCAAACGTAAAAAGAGAAAATAGAAATAAAAAGAAAAAAAATTCCTAAATTAGCTCTACAAACCATTTCTAACACTATTGATTACCAATCCCCGGCAACGGCGCCAAACTTTGACTAGCGCGAAACACACACATAAATTCAGCTTGCTAATCAAATATAGTATAGTTTAATATTGTATCCACATGGATTGTATTTAAACAGTATTCTTATAGTTTTTAGCTTGGTTTCTATCCGAGATGATCAACAATGAATCTTATTTGAGTTGGATTATTGCTAATTAGCTTACCTAGTGGGTTAGATTTGGTGCCATCATGACTAGTTAGATTTTGGGTCGTGACAAGTTGGTATTAGAACAGCTATTGCGGTCGAAGTTATTGCCATGAGTATTTGAGTTATGTAGTATATCATGTGATTATGTCTTGACATATGGTTATGAATTGATACAGCTTGTTCAGAGTTGTACAGTGCATAGATGCAAGAATCAGGTCATATAATGAGTTACTCATGTTGGGGGTTTAAGTTTTAAGGTTTATGGACTAAGGTTGAAGTAAGGATCCTCTGTTAGGTGGTGTTTTCAGGCTTATATGAATTGGGGTGACGTGGGATCACCCATGTTTATGTGCATGGTAAGGTTACACAGTGAATTAATGGATTTGGAAAGACTCTTGGCACGTTCGAGGACGAACGTATGTTTAAGCGGGGGAGAATGTAACGACCCAACCTGTAGTTTTGAGCATTTGCATTCCGTTCAGCCGTTTGAAGTCTTGAGTAGCTTCATATGATGTATTATGACTTATGTGAATCGTCGGTTTTGTTTTTCAAGTGATTCGGGATTGATTTAGAAGAATGATTCTCAACTAGGAAGCTTTAAGTTGAAAGAGTTGACAAAATTTGACTTTTGTGTATATGACCCCGGATCAGAGTTTTAATGAGTCCGTTAGGTCCGGATGGTGATTTTGGACTTGGGCGTCTGATGAGTGGTGATTTTACCATTTATTCTAGTCTCTTTTCTTTAGTTTTTGTGTCCTTTAATTACAAAATGTGGTGGTTTATGGTGTGCATTGCTAGATTTTCAAGTAAATGATGCCATGAAGAGAATTGAATTCAATTGAAGTTGCATTGAGCAAAAAAGAGTTGAAAAGTGCAAATTCCTTCAGTGGTTCAGCATCTGCGCAACACTGCTCGCTTCTGCGAGCTCGCTTATGCGAGTGGAGGTCTGCATCTGCGCATATCACCAATTTCCCACAGTGACCACATATGCGGTTGACAATCCCCATCTATGGAGCTGCTGTTGCGGCGTCATGTCCGCATCTGCGGAGTAGATAGTTCCCTAGAGTTTGCGCATCTCCGAAAGGAAGTCCGCTTTTGCGGAGCCGCACCTGCGATGATTTTTCCGCATGTGCAGTCAACGGGCTTCAGCTCAAGACAATGTTGCTATTTCACATTTTTCGATTCCAAACCCACAAATACACGACCTAGCTCATTTGTAAAGGATCTTTGGCATATCTTTGGAGGCTTTGGACATATCTTGAGAAGAGAACACAAGTTTTGGAGCTAGGGTTCTTGCACACACACTTGGGTCTTGAAAATTTGAAGCTTTTGGTTGAGAATTTCTTACTCATTTATGTTCATTTCTTCATTTCCTTGCTTTGTATTGTATATCTAAGTGTGTAGTATTTTCTCCAACACTTGAATCCTGTTTATGGGAATATTCAAATTTAAACGTGTGGATTACATATCTTGTTGTGGTTATGTATTGAACGATATTTATTTATTATGAAGTGAGTTATTATTTCCTTAATTATTCTTGTTTGTTAATGTTTCCAAAGGGATTATCTAACCCTAGGACTCGCCCATTTACTTCGAATTAATTTTGGAAAAGATAATTTGGGGTTAGGAAAGATTAATTAACAAGAACTTGTGGCTTTAACCCTCACTTTATAGATTTCACCTAGGGATAGAATTGAACTACTTGTAGTTATATTCGGGTGTGCTTAATCTCTTAATTATTTTAGGGATAATTCAATTAGGAAGTCTTGTTAATCTTTGGAAAAAGTTAACATAGAATTATTATCCAACGCTAATTAACATAAACTCGCTCATATTTGTAAAATCGTGAAATACATTGGATCGTTACTTGAGTGTAATTCCCCGTGCATCCATACTTGTAGCCATTGATCATTTTACTTGCTTTATAGGTTAGTTTACATTTTTGCAATTAGTTATAAATATTTTCTCAACCATTTCTAAGTGTTTGGCTTAGCATAATAAGTGATAATTCTCTTACATGCTAATCGCCTACATATTGTTCTTTGTGGGATTCGACCCCGACTCATAGTTGGGTAAATTATATTATATGCGACCGTGTCTATTTACTTTTTAGTAATGGATTTGGACGTCATCAGCAATTTGAAGGTTTGGAATGTTCATAAATTTGACTAGTAGTTGACTTTGATGATATCGGGTTTGAACTGTGGTTCCTCTAATTGGAATAGTTTCGTTATGTCATTTGGGACTTGTGTGCAAAATTTGAGGTCATTCCGAGTTGATTTGATATAGTTTGGCACGAGTTTTGGAAGTTGAAAGTTCAAAAGATCATTAAGTT
Organism: Nicotiana otophora; assembly: GCA_000715115.1. Lineage (NCBI taxonomy): Eukaryota > Viridiplantae > Streptophyta > Magnoliopsida > Solanales > Solanaceae > Nicotiana > Nicotiana otophora. The sequence goes on along the minus strand of AWOL01S0010298.1, from coordinate 134,945 downwards.
CGATTTGAGATACGATTCGTAGTTTTGATGTTGTTATGCGTGATTTGAGGCCTCGAGCAAGTCTATTGTATGTTATAGGACTTGTTGAAATGATTGGACGGGGTCCCAAGGGGATCAGGTGAGTTTTAGATAGGTTTGGGTTGTGTTACGCTCGTTTTTATGTTTCAACGTCGTTTCTTCAAGCATAAATGGTACCACATTAAGCAAATGAGCTCCAATTTCTGTTTTGATTAACGCATTAGATCCGTATCGTAATTTTGGAATCATAGAAACTGAAATCACCAAGTTTCGACATCATATGAGAATTTATGTTTATTTTACTAAGAATTAGGTTGCGAGATTTTTCAGATTAAATACGAAATTGCCACTGAATTCGTATATAAAAATCTGCACTATTTCCAACTATTGAAACCAACATATCTCCTTCATTATAAGGTAAAATAGAGTTATTAAAAAGCCTAACTTGACTAGAATTGCACTAGAAATCCATTGGAGGCATCAAAAACAAGATTCGAGATTATTGGTTACAAGAAGCAAGGCACAACAGGTGGGCAGAAGAATATAATATCGAGGGTTTATTTATTTGGTCATATTTTGAATCGGGGAGCTGGAATTTATGCGATTTTGAAGGCGCTTTTCACCATGTTGATTGGGGTAAGTGTTTTATACTCGGTTTGGTTATATATCATGAACCCATGTTTGTTTTTGGCATTTGATTGATGATTTCAAAGTGACATTTGGGAGTTTTTTGTCTAAAGTTTTATAAAGTGAATTTTTGAGTTTTGAACATTGATTCGGAGTCGGATTTTAGTAAAAATAGTATAGTTGGACTCATAATTGAATGGATTGTCGCATTTTGTGAGTTTCGTCGGATTCTAAGGTGCGATCCTGGATTTGACTTTTTGGTTGACTTTGGGCTTTTGATTAAAGATTCCACCTTTATAGATTGGGTTTGTTTCCTTTGGCATTATGTGATATTCTTGAGTTGATTTTGGCTAATTTTGAGTTGTTTGGAGGTCGGTACGCGCGGGATGGCATTTTAGAGTATTGTTTGGCTTGCTCGGTATTAGATTCGTTTTGTTCGAGGTAAGTAACGCTTCTAGTCTTGGTGCTGAGGGTATGAATCCCTGAACATACATGTTATGTATCTGGTGTTGAGGTGACACATGTTAGGTGACGGGTGTGTGGGTGTGCACCCTATGAATTATGACTCGGTTGATTCTGTGATACTGTGTAGTTACCTAATCTTTTTTCTATCCATGAAATTTCTACGTGTTAGAGAAATTGAGTTGTGAATCATGTTAGAAATAATGTTTATGCTATATGGTTATTCTGTTGGGACCCATTGAGGTCATCTATCCTTGTCACGACCTAATTGCTCCCTACGTGAATAGTCGTGACAGCACCTAGTCTCTACGACTAAGTAGGCCTAATTATTACGGAAATGAGATGAAAACACAAAGATAACGGCTAACAGATATAGTAAATAAGCATAAACAGTGCCACTCAGCATATACAATATTCACTTTTCCTAAAAATCGGAATACCATAAATCACAAGCTACTAAGAAGTCTTAATCGTTCTATACATAATTTCTACAGAAAGAAGGCAAAATGAACATAGGGGGATAGAGGGGGACTCCGAGGATCTGCAAGCGCGGGCAGATGTACCTTGAAGTCTCCAATAAGCAGCATCGACTGCAACAATTGATGAGGCTGGTAAGATGAACCTGGATCTGTACACGAAAAACAAGTGCAGGAAAAGGCGTGAGTACACCATAACGGTACCCAGTAAGTGCCAAGCCTAACCTCCATCGAGTAGTGATGAGATCATGTCAGTTCCCTACTGGTATAAATATAATGAAATAAGACAGAATGAAATATCGCAGTAAAATAAATACAAAAATCTAACAGGAATAGAATCAACGAAAGACAACAACTCTGAACACAATGATAACAGCAGGGTATCTCACGAGATACCGCCTCGTAGTCCCACACATAAATGTTCAGGGGGATCTCTCGGAATATCGTTTCATAGTCCCAAAATAATTATGCAAAACAGGGGGATCTCCCGGAATACCGTTTCGCAGTCCCAAAGTAAATATGCAGTACATGGGAATCTCCCAGAATACCGTTTCGTAGTCCCAAAGTAAATATGCAGTACACGAGGATCTCCCAGAATACCGTTTCGTAGTACCAAAGTAAATATGCAGCGCAACCCACCGAAATAACAGTTATAGCAAGAAATCTTACAGTTTAGACTAAGTTCAAGTCATGGAAAGCAGGTAATTTCACTAAACATGCTGCACATAGTTTAAATAGGCAGTTAAACAAGTAGGTATGCTATTCTAGTCTAAACAGGATATTTACATATGCTATTATGTTTCAATTAAGGAAAAAACATGTTATGACTTAGTGAAAAATTGGAGTTTTACAACAGATAGCCCGTGTACGTACTCGTCACCTCACGTACACGGCACTCACATATCAAACAGTACCAAATCCTAAAGGGAGTTCCCCCACACAAGGTTAGGCAAGCCACTTACCTTGAACCAAGCTCAATTCAATCTGTCACAATGCCTTTCCCATGAATATCCGACTCTGAGTGGCCCAAATCTAGCCAAAAACAATTACATAGCATAAATATAACTACAGGAAACTAATCTAGCTAGTGAAATCAAAGCTAACGCAAGAAATTGAAAAATGGCTCACAAAGACTCCCCGGGCCCACATCTCGAAATCGGGTAAAAGTTACCAAATATGAACATCCATTCACTTACGAGTCTAACCATACCAAATTTACTCAAATCCGATACCAAAATCTCGATCAAAACCCCAAAGTTTGGTCTAAGAACCTTTGTCAAAAGTTTCCTAAATTTTCACCCCAAATCCGAAATTAAATGATAAAATTAATGATAGATTAGTGGGTTATAACCATAAAGGAGTTAGTAATCATTGCCCAATGACTTCCTCTGAAAATCCCTCAAGAAATCGCCTTCTCCCGAGCTCAAAAATCAAATTTGTGAATATGAACCTCAACCCTCGATTCTGCCCCTTTTCTGCCCAGCGGTCTTCGCACCTGCGGCGCTGCACCTACGGACAATCCCTCGTAGGTGCAAAAATCACTTAACAGGGCTAGGTCTACATCTGCGATAGAGGGGCCGCACCTGCGCGTGCTCACCTGCGGAACATTGTTCGCTCCTGCGGTCTTCCTCTGCGCGTGCAAGTCCTTGGGCGCATCTACGGGCATAGTAGATGCGAAAATTCCTCGCACATGCGACCCCTGGTCAAGCCTCCAAATTCCGCATCTGCACCTGGTCTTCCGCACGTGCGAGCCCGCACCTGTGGTCTCCCCTCCGCAGGTGCGAAACACCAGAACCAGCAAAATAAAACTTACCAAATTTCCTAAGTCCAAAATTCATCTATTAAGCATCTGCATCACTCCCGAGGCCCCCGGGACCCAACCAGACATACAAAAAAGTCCTAAAATACCATAGGAAACTAGTCGAATCCTCAAATCATATCAAACAATACAAAAATCACAAATCATCCTCCGATTCAAACTTAAAGAACTTGAAACTTCTAAATTTGACAACTGATGGCGAAACCAACCAAACCATGTCCGATTGACCCCAAATTTTGCACACAAGTCATATACAATATTACGGACCTACTCCAACTTCCGGGGATCTGAATCCGACCCCGATATCAAAAAGTCCACTACCGGCCCAAAACTCCAAAAATTCGACTTTCGCCATTTCAAATCTAAATGATCTACGGACCTCCAAAACACAATTCGGACATGCCTCCAAGCCCAAAATCACACAACGAAGCTAACATAATTCCATTTCGGAGTTGTCTTAACTCAGTTCCGATTACGGTGCCAATCCTAAGGCTTAAACCTCCATTTAGGGACTAAGTGTCCCAAACACTTCCAAAGAACAAAAATGAAACCTCCTGGCGAGTCACAATAGTAGAAAAAGATACGTGGAAATCAGTTAATAGGGGATCAGGACTATAAGTTTCAAGATGACCGGCCGGGTCGTCACATCCTCCCCCTCTTAAAACAATCGTTCCTCCTCGAACGAGTATAGAGGCATACCTGGAGGTGTGAAAAGATGAGGATAACGGGTACGCATATCCCGCTCAGTCTCCCAAGTCACCTCCTCGACCGATTGGCCCCGCCACTGAACCTTTATTGATGCAATATTCTTTGACCTCAGCTTCCGAACTTGCCTGTACAAAATAGCCTTTGGCTCCTCAACATAGGATAAATCCTTGTCCAACTGGACTAAGCTGAAATCCAACACATGAGATGGATCGCTTTGATACCTCCGGAGCATCGAAACATGAAATACTGGATGAACTCTTGCTAGGCTGGGAGGTAAGGCAAGCTCATAAGCAACCTCCCCAACTCGCCGCAATGTCTCAAAGGGGCGAATAAACCTTGGGCTAAGCCTACCCTATTTCCGAACCTCATAACGCCCTTCATAGGTGAAACCCAAAGCATGACCCACTCTCTAACTGTGAATGCAACTTCGCGAACCTTCCTGTCCATATAGCTCTTCTGTCTGGACTGGGTTGTGTGAAGTCTGTCCTGAATCACCTTTACCTTTTCCAAGGCATCCTGAACTAAGTCTATACCCAATAATCTGGCCTCGCCCGGCTCGAACAAACCCACTGGGAACTAACGTCGCCTTCCACATAGAGCCTCATACGGTGCCATCCAAATGCTGGACTGATAACTATTATTGTAGGCAAACTCTGCAAGTGGCAATAACTGATCCTAAGAACCTCCAAACTCCATCACACACGCACGGAGCATATCCTCAAGAATCTGAATAGTGCGCTCTGACTGCCCATCAGTTTGAGGGTGAAAAGTTGTGCTCAACTCCACCCGAGTACCTTACTCCTACTGTACTGCTTGCCAGACCCGCGATGTAAACTGTGTGCCCTAGTCAGAGATGATAGATACTGGTACGCCATGAAATCTGACAATCTCACGAATGTAAATTCGAGCTAGCGGTTCGGAAGAATAGGTAGTCATCAAAGGAATGAAATGTGCTGACTTGGTCAGCCTGTCCACAATCACCCAAACTGCATCAAACTTTCGCTGAGTCCGTGGGAGTCCAACGATGAAGTTCATAGTGATACGTTCCCATTTCCACTCCAGAATCTCTAACTTCTGAAGTAACCCGCCCGATCGGTGATGCTCATACTTCACCTGCTGGCAATTTAGACATCTAGCCACATACTCTACTACGTCCTTCTTCATCCTCCTCTATCAATAATGCTGCCTCAGGTCCTGATACATCCTCGCGGCACCCGGATGAATGGAGTACCATGAGCTGTGAGCCTCCTGGAGAATCAACTCACGCAAACCAAACCGTCCACATTGGGCACACATAACCTGTCCTGCATTCTCAATGCACCATCCTCCCCAATAGTGACATCCTTAGCATCACCGTGCCGGACCGTGTCCTTAAGGACAAGCAGATGGGGGTTATCATACTGACGCTCCCTAATACGATCATAAAGAGAAGATCGAGAGATCACACAAGCCGATACTCGACTCGGCTTAGAAATATCCAATCTCACAAACTGGCTGGCTAAGGCATGAACATCCAATGCCATAGGCCTCTCCGTTGCTGGTAGATATGCTAAACTCCCCAAACTCTCTGCCCGATGACTCAAAGCATCGGTCACCACA
>AWOL01S0010298.1:99245-127753 GCA_000715115.1 Nicotiana otophora | reverse complement strand
CTGATGCAAATTAAGATCCTTCTGCTTGAACAGATGCTGCAAACTCCGGTGATCAGTGTAGATCTCACAAGGAACGCCGTACAAATAGTGCCTCCAAATCTTCAAGGCATGAATAATAGCTCCTAGCTCAAGGTCGTGGACAAGATAGTTCTTTTCATGCACCTTCAGCTGTCTGGATGCATAGCCAATCACCCTACAGTCCTGCATCAACACCGCGCTGAGGCCAACTCGCGACACATCACAATAAACTGTATAAGACCCCGAACCTGAAGGCAATACCAATACTGGGGCTGTAGTCAAAGCTGTCTTGAGCTTCTGAAAGCTCTCCTCACACTCCTCTATCCACCTGAATGGAGCACCCTTCTAGGTCAGCCTGGTCATAGGTGCTGCAATAGAAGAAAATCCCTCAACAAACCGACGGTAATACCCCGCCAAACCAAGGAAGCTCCGGATCTCTGTCACTGAGGACGGTCTAGGCCAACTCTGTACGGCTTCCACCTTCTTTGGATCCACTTTGATCCCCTCACTCGATATAATATGACCCCAAAATGCCACGGAGTCTATCCAAAACTCACATTTTGAGAACTTCGCATACAACTTCTTTTCTCTAAAAGTCTGAAGCACTGTCCTCAGGTGCTGCTCACGATCCTCCCGAGTCCGGGAATACACTAGAATGTCATCAATGAATACGATGACGAAAGATTCAATATAGGGCCGGAACACACTGTGAATCAAGTGCATAAAGGCTGATGGGGCATTGGTTAGCCTAAATGACATCACAAGGAACTCGTAATGGCCATACCGAGTCCTGAAAGTAATCTTCGGGATATCTGGCTCCCGAATCTTTAACTGTTGATAGCCTGAACGTAATTCAATCTTGGAGAACACTCTGGCACCCTGTAACTAATCAAATAAGTCATCAATACGAGGCAATGTATACCTGTCGCATGCTTTACCTCCGATTGGGGTCTTCTCTTTTGCTTCACCGGTCTGAACATAGGGTCCAAACTTAGTCGATGCATCGTTATGTCCGGTGGTATCCCTATTATATCTAAATAGGACTAGGTGAAACAGTCGATGTTATTGATAAGAAATTGAATGAGTTTTTTCTTGAGTTCGGGGATCAAACCCATTCCCAGGTATACCTTTCGTTCGGGCCAATATTCGATTAGTGTGATTTGCTCCAGTTCCTCAATAGTTGATTTGGTGGCATCGGAATCATCGGGGGTCATGAACGATCGAGGGGTCCATCGATCATCATCATCTTCGATGTTTTGCTTATCTGGCTGGGCCAAAGCTGATGTCTGTGATTGCTATTTGGCGTTCTGTTCTTCGATTGTATCTCCTTCTGAACCTGTTCCTTTTATCAGTGAAGACGAAGATATTGATTTTTTTTCCTCCACGGCGAACATCTCCTTTGCGGCTGGCTGTTCTTNAGGGGCTTCTACAGGATCGGCATGTTTATCGAAGCCGCTTTTACTCATCAGTCCCCGAGAATTTGTCCTCGGTCAATCCTTCCATTGTTTCGAATTGTATTGTGTGTTGAACCGTTGTTTATCCGATTNTCGCCTTCGATCACATGAAATTTTGTTTCCTGAATGGTTCCGGCCACGTTTATCGGTAGGATTATCTCGCCTTTTGTGGTTTCACATGCCATATTGAATCCGTTCAGAACCAGAGTTTCAGGTACGACCTGGTTCTGTAAGCCGAGTTGTTCTATGACACTCGATCTGATGATATTGGCTGAGCTACCTGGATCAATTAGCACACGCTTAATTTTAATTTTATTCACGAGTACGGATATTACCAGTGCATCATTATGGGGTTGGGTGATTCCTTCTGTATCTTCATCATTGAAAGACAAGGTCCCTGTGGGTATGTATTCTTGAGTTCGAGATCGCTTTTCCTTGACAATAGATGTTCTAGCGTGTTTAAGCACTGGTCCCTGTGGGGTATCGGTGCCGCCGATGATCATGTGAATGACGTGTTGTGGTTCTTCTAGATCGTTTTGCTTGTCGAAGTCCTTGCTCTTGAAATGATTCTTCGCCCTATCGCTTAGAAATTCCCGAAGGTGCCCTTTGTTAAATAAGCGGGCTACTTCCTCTCTTAATTGCCTGCAATCTTCGGTCCTGTGACCATGGGTTCCATGATATTCGCACATTTGATTGGGATTCCTTCGGGTAGGGTCGGTCTGCATAGGTCGAGGCCATTTAGTGTCTTCGATGCGTCCGATGGCTGACACGATAGAAGATGCACCGATGTTGAAGTTGTATTCTGACAGTCGAGGGGCTTCTACAGGATCGGCATGTTTATCGAAGCCGCTTTTACTCATCAGTCCCCGAGAATTTGTCCTCGGTCAATCCTTCCATTGTTTCGAATTGTATTGTGTGTTGAACCGTTGTTTATCCGATTTGTGACGTACGGCCGATATCGATCTTGGTTTGACCTTTGATCCCTGTCGATCTCCCTTTGATTTTTAATAACTGTTCTGTTCCGATGAACGGGTCCGTATGGAGCCCCCAACTGATCATCCTCAACCCTAATCTTCGATTGATATCGGTTGTGTACGTCTGCCCAGGTTATTGCTGGATACTCGATCAGATTGTGTTTCAGCCGATGTGATACTGTAGAACTTAGCTGGTTCAACCCTTGGGTGAAAGCTTGGACGGCCCAATCGTCTGTGACCGGGGGTAATTCCATACGTTCCATTTGAAATCTGGATACGAATTCCCTCAGCATTTCATTCCCCCTTTGTTTTACTTTGAAGAGGTCTGATTTTCTTGTTGCAACCTTTATGGCACCAGCATGTGCTTTTACGAACGAATCCGCTAACATGGCAAAAGAGTCAATGGAATTCGGCGGTAAATTATGGTACCAGATCATTGCTCCCTTCAAGAGGGTCTCCCCGAATATTTTTAATAGCACGGATTCGATCTCATCGTCCTCCAAATTGTTGCCTTTTATGGCACACATGTAAGAGGTGACATGTTCGTTGTGATCGGTCGTACCATTATATTTGGGAATTTTGGGCATACAGAATTTTTTGGGGATTGGCTTCGGTGCTGCACTTGACGGAAAAGGCTTTTGTATGAATCTTTTTGAATCAAGACTCTTTATCATTGGTGGAGCCCCCGGGATTTGATCGATCCTGGCATTATAAGTTTCCACCCTCTTGTCATTGGCTTCGACTCGTTTTGTATGTTCCTCGAGCAATTTGGTAATTTCGGGGGTTGTCCCCGATTCTTGCTCATTAGATTTCACTACTGCGGGTTCTATTCTTGGGGTAGCTTCTCGAAGTGGATCGGACTCCGGCCCGTGCTGTGCGTGAGTTTGGCTCTGTAGTTGAGCTATCGCTACTTGTTGGGCTTGTAGCATCTCGAAGATCATACGCAGGCTAGTCCCGATTTTCCCCGCATTTTGTGTGTCTCGGGCTACGGATCGAGCTCCGCCCTGAATGCTTCTTTCCTGTTCGGAACGTTGATTTGCCTCCAAAGCTATTTGTGAGTTGACATCCAATGGTATTTCGGCTCGAACCTCGGTGCCATTGTCAATTGGCCTTCCGGCCACGGGTGCCAAGTTATTGGTTTCATCTTGAAGGCCGGCTTCGTTATCGATTGGTGAAGCCATTTGATGGTTGTTTGTAGTATTTTTTCAGATTTGTATCAAATAACCACTGTTATCCTGGGCCCCATGGTGGGCGCCAAACTGTTTACCCGAGAAAATGAATATAGTTGAATTTATACGTAGTTCCAAGGATTTGTGGTATAATTTGATACGAAAAATGTAATGATAAATATCAATGTAAATTTAGATTGGAGAAAATACAAGACAGACAAGATTATCCAAAACAAATGAATCTTAGAAATTCACAAGATGGAATCAATCTAAGAAAACTGAAAAAGAGATGCTTTACTCTCTAGAAATGTGTTGCTTTGTATTACAATGTATGACTTTTGGAAAAACCCCGGCCTTAAGAGATGGTAGCCAAGCCCCTTTTATAATGGAGGGAATTGGCTCCAAGCATAATAAAATAATAAAACAATATTTAGTGGGAGACCCATGATAAATCAGTTTTTCCGTGATTTATGCCAAGATTCTTTCTAGTGGGATTGCAACGGCTCTTGTGAGCTCGATCTTGCTGGGAGACGCCGACTTTGGTTTGAGCTCAATTTTGGTTCGAGCCCGATCGTGACCTCGAATGACTTCGAGGTTGATCGTCTATGAGCTCGATCTTGGTTCGAATCCCCCCGAATTGCTTCGAGGTCGAGGCCAGTGCTAGCTGGTATATCTATTCTGTGTCGATTTTCACTTGAGCTTGATAATGGTCTTGGCACGGGTCGGCCTGATCGGATTCAAGATTTGGTTTGTTGCACCTTTGGGGTTTTGCCTCGACAGGCCATCGTTCGAACTCGATCGGTAGTGCTAAAACCGAAATCTATTTCGACCAAACACATAATAAGTACAACCTAAACCAAGCAAACTTAAGATGCATTCCACAAGGAAAAAAGTAACACTGACAAAATACTGGCATTGTAACACGTAGTTGCACTTATATTTTCAGTCAAACACAGCTGTGAATTTCAGTTTGCTTACCAACAACAGCGGATGCATGCATAAAATTCCAGTTATCCCTAAGCTAGAGGATAATCTTTCAAGTGCTCACTTCTCATGAGTATTATGCAGATGGTAGTGGTGCTGCTTTTGTTAAGATTATTTAACTTTTCTTTGTATTTCTACACCCTAAACAATGTAAGGAATGCAAGACAATTCCTTGCATTCATGCTCATACAAATCGGCATCGAGCAACTATGATTGATGGTCCCATCCCATTAAATCAGCAGCTAATCAATTGAAAATAACCCAATGACACCTTTATATATTCGTGAGGGTGCACACCGTTGCAAGACTGCAGTGTTTTGAATAGCGTGCGGTGACAAATAGCGACGAGGGTCCGCTTCACTGAGGCGAGAGGCGATTAGCGAAGCGCTCGCCTTTTTGATGTGAAGCGACAATTTATACAAAAAAATAAAATATTATATATATAACTAAAAACTCAATAGCAATAATATATTAATAAATATATAAATTCAAAAATTAAAAATTCAATAGAAGAACTGAAGAAGCTCTCTGACTATGTTCTGTTGACTGCAGCACCTTTTTGCTCAATAACAAATAGAGCAAAAAAGAAAAAAAAAGAACAAGAAAAAAAAAGAAAGAAAAAACAGAGCTTTTCTCAGACTCTATTATGTTGAGTGCAGCAGCAGTGATCAAAAACAAACCCAAAAAAAAGAAGAGAAGAAGAAAAAGTAAGAAAAACAGAGCAAAACAGACTGTATGTTGCAGCAGCAGCGATAAACAACAGATCCCAAAAACAAAAGAAAGAAGAAAAAGGAAAACAAAAAAGAGAAAGAAGAAAGAAGAAAGAAACAAATTGGATAGAGCAGAGCAGAAACTCGAAGAAAGAAGAAAGGAGGACAAGAAAGAAGAAAAGAGATGAAGTGAAGCATACCTCATGAAGAAACTTGAAGAAGAAAGGAAATCGCGGGACAGCTATAAGTCTGTTGTCGACTTGAAGGAGAAAGAGTAAAGAAATCGCGACCCCTAATTTTTTGTTTTAATCGCAGATCGCTGCTGCTGCCTTCCTCTTTTATTTTTTGCAAAAGGCGACGCTACAGGTTGCTACACGCTGTAGAGGCAGAGGCACTCGCCTCTTTGAAAACGCTACGCTATAGAGTAAAATGGCGATGGAAGCTCGTATCGCCTCGCCTCACGCTATTAGTGCTGAGGCGAGCGCTATTTACAACCATGTGCAAGAGAGTTAAGTAACTTAATTATCAAAGGCGAATACTCACTTTATTATGACCAGTAAGCTAGCTGTAGGGAACCTGCTCTAAGGTATCATGATACTTGACCGGAGGGGGGGGTGACTTTTTGATATCGGGGTCGGAATCCGATTATGAAAATTAGAATACCTCTATTATATCATTTATGACTTGTGTGCAAAGTTTTAGGTCAATCGGACTTGATTTGATAAGTTCCGTCGTCGTTTATAGAAATTTAAAATTTCAAAGTTCATTAGGCTTAAATTGGGGTATGATTCGTGGTTTTAGCATTGTTTGAGGTGATTTGAAGGCTCGACTAAGTTCTTATGATATTTTTGGACTTGTTGGTGCATTTGTTTAGGGTCTCGGGGGCCCCGGGTGAGTTCCGGGATGGTTTCAGATCATTTTTCCTTATTTTGCAACTACTAGAACTGGGTGTCAGGTATTGTTCTTTGCGAACGCGAAGGGTCTCACGCGTTCGAGAAGAAGGATTTTGGGTTGCTGGGATTTTGGGCTGCTGGGATTTTCCCATCGCGAACGCGATGAAGGAGACGCGAACGCGAAGAAGAGGCTGGGGAATCCTACGCGAACGCGAGTGGGCGAACGCGAAGAGGAAAGGGAGTTGGGGCCTGCCTGGCTTTAAACCTTCGCGAACGCGGCTCGTGTCTCGCGAACGCGAAGGGAAGAGGTCGGAAGGCATCGTGAACGTGAAGAAGGAATCTTGGAAGCACATTTATGTGCTTCGCGAACGCGAAGCTATGGTCGCGAATGCGATGAAAGCATTTCTGGGCAGAACTAAAAGTTCCAAAACAGGGGTTTTGAGTTCATAACACAAAATCAAATTTGGAGCTCGGTGGAAGGTAATTTTTGGAGAGATTCTTGCGTGAGTGTTTGGGATAAGTACTTCTTATCCAGTTTTGATTAATTTTCATGATTATGACTTTGTATCCATCATTTAATGGGTGAAGTAAGTTGAAAAATTTAGAAAATCCTCTTGGTTTAATTTGAATATTTGAGGGTCGAGTTTAGGTCAGATTCTAGTAAAATTAATATGGTTAGACTCGTGATTGAATGGGCTTTTGGATTTTATAACTTTTGTCGAGTTCCGAGACGTGGACCCCACGGGCGATATTTAAGCTAAATTTCGGGTTTTTATGGAAAATTAACATTTTCTTATGGAATTAATTCCAATAAATTTTATTGACTGAATCGAATTATTTGTGGCTATATTTGAGGCGTTTGGAGGCCAATTAACGAGGCAAAGGCTTAGCGGAATAAGAATTACACGGTTTGAGGTAAGTAAGAGTTCTAAATTTGGTACCGAGGGTATGAAACCCCGGATTATGTGTTATGTGACTGGTTTTGAGGTGACGCATATGCTAGGTGACGGGCGTGTGGGCGTGTACCGTAGAAATTGTGACTTGGTCAAATTCCTTGGATCTGTGTAGTTGAATAATCTGTTGACACGAGTACATTCTCTGTGTTAGAGAAAATTGAGTTGAGACTCGTATTAAAAATCATGCTTAGACATATGTTGTTATTATTGGTACCCACCGGGGGTCATTTTTGTGGATGAATTATATGTTCAAATTATAATTTCACAATCATTTATGTTCATTCATTTTATATCATACCCCAGTCTCTGTTGCTATTTATTAATACATCATATTATCATTTTTGGGCTGATTTGCATGATATCTTGAGCCCGAGAGACTGGAGAGGTTGATGACAGAGTGAGGCTGAGGTCCTAATTGTGAGGTCATTTATGGATTAGGCTGCACGTCGCAGCTTGTTTCATTGATTTATGCCATGATTGGCTTGATATAGCGCTTGGGCTGAAAGAGCCCCTCCGGAGTCTGTACACACCCCCATGAGCGCAGGTACCTACTGAGTGCGAGTGTCGAGTGTCGAGTGCTGAGTGATTGTGAGGAATGAGTGACTGTGAGGAAAGAGTGACTGTGAGGTTGGAGTGAATGGGAGGACTGAGTGACTGTTACTCTGAGTGGATGCATTGATTCCATTATTGCTGATTTTTAGCTGTTATTATCATTTTTTTTGGAAAAACTTTGAAAAACATTATTTATGTTTCAGTTAAATTTGATATGAAATTACTGTGGAGTTTAAAATGTTGAATATGAAAGCATGCTTACCTTTTCATGTTGGAAATTACTGTATTTGGACTTAGCTGTGAAGCTCGTCACTACTTTCAGTTCTTTATTTATTATTGTTACTTACTGAGTTGATTGTACTCATACTACACCCTGTACTTCATGTGCAGATCAAGGTGATCCCGGACACCGCGGGTGTTGATTCTTTTGCACAGTTGATTTTTCGTAGATTCCGAGGTAGCTGTCGTGTTTTACAGACCTTGTCTCTCCTTCCCTGTCTCCTTGTTCTCTGTATTTGGTCTCAGACCATTATAGACCGTATTTTCCAGACTTGAAATGTATAGATGCTCATGTACTCAGTGACACTAGATTTTAGGAGTGTATTTATATCAGTATGTATGGGGTTTTCTATTAAATTTAGATATTATGTTTCTAATCGTAAAAGAAATTGTAGTTTTCTTTGAGGTTGTTGGCTTGCCTAGTATTGAGATAGGCGCCATCACGACAGGTTAGGATTTTGGGTCGTGACAAGTTGGTATCAGAGCCTAGGTTACATAGGTCTCACGAGTCATGAGCAGGTTTAATAGAGTCTTGCAGATCGGTACGGAGACATCTGTACTTATCTTCGAGAGGCTGCAGAACCCTTAGGAAAATTTCACTTTCTTGTATTTTATCGTGCGGAATTGATTCAGTTTGAAACATAATTCTTTGAATTCCTTCCACGCATTTGTGTGCACATGTGAGCGCTCAGTATTAGCTGTGTATCGCTGGCTTATGATTTCATGAATGAGGTTCGAGATGAGTATTTTATATTTTGTTGATGAGCCAGTTTGGAGGACTTGAGGCCGGAGTTAGACCGCAGCTTAAGCTCGGTAGTTTCGGTTATGAAAACCTGTTCAATTAGACTTATGCGTTCGGTAGTATTCCTATTAGTGGAATTTGTGGCTCGATGAGTGGTTGAATGACTATATGATAAGTATGATGTGACTGCGTGATGTGTTCAGATGGGTTGAATGAGACAAATAAATTTAACTTATGACTGAAGAGTTTGCTATTGGGTACTTGATTCCTGTTTTGATGTGACGTACAGTCTTGACTTGTGAGTGCGTTGAGGGATCTATCATGCTGTTTAATTGTGGAGAGAAGTAGATTTTCATGTCGTGTTGCTGAGTTCAAACTGAGAAATATTAAGTGATTCTGTGGTAATTATGGTTGCGAAAAGTTATAGCAATATGCCAATTTGAGGCTAAGCAAGTGGGTTATCTCCTGCGGAGTAATCGACATAGGTGTGTTCCTTATAATGTTGAGTGGAGAGTTTCTTTTCTACCAGTTAGGCGTATGTGTTGAGATTTGAATTTGAATCCTGTTGAGAAAGTTGACTTGACTGTCACGAGAATAAATGCGCACTTTGCGGATGATTGAGGTATTTTATGGTGAGTGTTGCATAAGCTTGAGAAGAATTTTTGTAAAACTGACTGCAGTATTATGGTAGTAATAATGTATGATATTGTGAGTTATGGAGTATTGGGGGAGTCTGCTATTGACAATTCAATTTCATGGATATATGTTAAATTTTAGTTTTGGTCTGAGGCATACCTGTGGGTTAGTTATGACTTACAGAGGTGGAGATCGAGGATGACTCGGGTAAGGAAATTTCTGGATATGGGTTACATTGCACTTTATTAAAATATATAAATTATGGAATGATTAAGTTGTTATTTTGAAGGATGTAGTTCGCACGAAGTATGAATTTGATTGGTCGTGTTAAGGCAAGGTTACTTCTTTGAGTGTTGATTGTGCTAAAGGAGCACGTGTCTTTCGGCCAGTTTGGGCGGAGCAAATTAGATTTGAGCAGAGTGGATGACTCTCGAGAGGGTTCTAATAGATTTAAAATGTATATGTGGCAATTGAAATGTTTTTGAATATATATATCACTAGAATCGGTTACTTACACCGGATGGTATCGGGACGTGTGATAATTCTGTTTGACTATGGATTCTACATTTCAGTATAAGAAATGAAAGAGGAATAATTTTAAATTCACATAAGGTCCTTAAGAGTGGGTGTCTCGGTTGTGGTATTTATGGAGGTGCTTAAGAAGAATACAGTGGCTTATAGGATTTAGTGCGGTGCGGTGTTATGTTGGGATGTATTATAGTGAGCTTTGGGTATAGATCGTAGTGTTCTGACAAGGAGAAGTGTCAACTTGAGGGTAATTCAGAAGAACCTCGAAGAAAATAGGACAACTGGGTAGTAGGCTAGACTAGTATGGTAATGGTATGTTCGGTTCTTTTGGGATAATTATGATGTGGAGAGACTTTACAGATGTTTCGGTGGAAATATTCTTGGGTTTGGTGACTTGCCTGCTTGGTCGAGTTAGAGGAATTCAGTTTTGATAGCTTGGTTATGTGCAAATGGATTTGAAAGTGTTCTTGATGGTTTCTACCATGGTTTGAATTAGATATTTTCTACCGGTGTGGGAGACATGTTGTGCACTGTGAATTCCTTATGGACGAGAGAAAATGGAAGGTTTCTAATTGACCGGGTATGTAATATGTTGGTGACTCGGAGTTAATAAGGAGATTCTTGTGCTTTTCACATGATGGCATTATAGATGTGGTGTGTTGTGCGAGATTAAAACTTACATGTACAAGGTGGCAATTCATTCTGGAAAGCAAGACCACGAATTATGGACAGAATGGTCAATTTCAGATGTTTAGATGGATATTATAACTAGTCAGTTATCCCTGAGAAGGGTGTGCATTTCAAAAGGGGCATTGTGTTTTGACTTTCGGATGTCATCGATATTACGATACTCACCTGGTTAATAGACTGCTGATATTCCAATTATTGCTATATGGCACGGGAGGAAATATGGAAGTATTCCTCATGGGATGATCATGCGTGAAAGATGTGTTAGTCATTCGAGTGCTGGAGTTGGGACCAGTCACGGTGATTCATGTGTTCTATGAATGTGGAGACTGGGGGTTCTCATTAGCATATTGTTTCAGGGTTGCGGCCTGTTTGAGATGAGTATTTTATTTTAACTCAGTGGAGGCACTAGTTGCCTTTGTGATGACGACGCGCTATGAGTGCGTATATATATATGTGTGTGAGGTTTGAACCCATGTGCGGGCATCAGGGCAAGTATGAGACTCGGGAAAATGTTTAGACTATGATATGGCTAGAGTTGATGGTTAAGCGTAAAGTTATGATGTTTCTCTTATGTGTACCTTTGTTGAGAACTATCCGGGCTATACTTGAGGTTACAAAGAGGCTAATTCCCTGAATAAACTAGGTAGTTACTATTTTTGCATTCACTTGCCGATTTGAGTTGTGATAATACACTTTGCACATGCCTACTCTATGGCGTGTTATTTATACCAGTCGAGGAGCATGTGAATTTTATTTCATTTATCATAAACATGTGTACTTATTTGATTGATCCTATATGATATGCTTGGACTGGAGGCCTGTGACCATGCCAGGCAGATTATGTTATTAGCACGTGAGTTGTCCATGTGGATCCATATACTGATGTTATTGGCACGTGAGTTATCTGTGCGGGTCCGGATATTGATACGATAGCACATGAGTTGTCCGTGCAGGTTGATCTTAATATGAGCTCTAGGAGAGCTGGTTACCATTATTAGATTCGTGTGTCTTGGTTTTACCGTGTATTGTGCGCTCATAGCATGTCGATTGTAGAAGTGCTTGTTGAACTTGCGAAACGGTTCTCTTCTTTGAAACATTTTCCATTTTTGGGTACACGGATTGCGCAGTTTGCAGTTTGATTTAGATTGGTGTGGCATGTTTGTGGGATAGTTGTGTTTAATAATTGTCACGATCCAAACCGATGGGCCGCGACGGGCACCCGGTACCTTACTCAATCGAGTACCAACATAACGTATCTTTCTTATTACATCATCATATATAAACTCAAAACATAGGCCGACAAGGCCGTACAATCTTTCACGTATACTACATATGTCTACAAGCCTCTAAGAGTACATAATTATCATAAAGGTCGGGACAGAGCCCCGTCATACCAAATCATACACATCTAAATCATACTGACCAAACAAGCAACTCCGGAGCAAATGGAGTGCACCAATATCTTCTGCTGAGCTGATCACCTACTTGGAGGATTTTCGACCTATCTATCGAGACCTGCAGGCATAAAACACAGCGTCCCCAGGTAAAAGAGATGTCAGTACAAATAATGTACCAAGTATGTAAGGAATAAAAATCAGTAAATAATAGACATGAGAGAAACATGAAGTAAAAGACTCGACATGTATGTCTGCATAGCTGTGTGAATCATTTCATTTTTATAACGCCATGCATATGCGTATAAATGTCATACCATGCATAGGTATATGTGTTTATAATATCATCAACCCTCTGAGGGCATGCCATCATATCATTTCGGCCACTGTAGTCAAATCATCAACGTATACCAGCTGATCGGGTGGTGGTGCATATATAACGCCATAACCTTTTTCCATATCCCATATATATACAATATACATATATACGTGTATATGATGCCATTTGGTCATGGGTCAATGTATATATATAAATGCATGAAATTCATAAGAAATACGTTAATAATATTTTCTCAGAATGTCATAAAAATAATATGCCTTAAGAAATACGTTAATAAGATTTTCTCGGAATGTCATAAAAATAATATGCATGTCTGATAAATTATATCAAATACATTTTTTTTTCTGAGACCCATGAACAGAAGATATAATAATAATTCACATGGGAAAATAAAGAATATAGACACCCCTAATATTTCTATGAATAGAGTCGTTTATGGAAACTGTGCGTTTGCTCGTTTCTTTCAGTGTCATTTGGGTCATGCTAAAAGAAAGAAGGGATAGCCTTAATATACCTGAGTCGATTCTCTTGACAATCCTCTAATACATGTTAATTGCGATAAAATACGGAACAAGTCGTATGAAAAGCTCGAAGCAATCATGTTGCTATGCAAAGAAAATCTTAACCGAAACCTTTCCTTAAGAACTTAGCAACAACGTTGCTATTTGGAAAGTGAATTAACGTTGGTGCTTGAATTGTAAAGTTTCTATGTAAAGCTTGGATTCTAAAGTTTCTGTGTAAAGCTTGAATTGTAAAGTTTCTATGTAACGTTGGTTCTTGAATTGTAAAGAACTTAGAATGAATCTCTTTTCTTAAATGAGTAAGGTGACTCACGTTCAAGACTTGCCCACCTCTCGTACTCTTTCCACCTCTTTTAATGACTTAAGAGTCATTTGGTTAAAGAGTGGCTTGCTGCCACGTTGGTCTTTCCCATCATTATCCAAATAATTCATTAATTAAATGGGTAATATTCGATTATCAAATAATTAACCAATTACCCGCATAATTAAGAATTGTCTCAATTTACTTAAAATACTACTTACTTTTAGCACTCCTTATACACCTTACTATCATGGCCATGTGGTACCTTGTATGGTATTAGTCCATAAATACCGCGTATTTTAGCTCGGGTCGTACTTTATTCAAAATGTCAAACTTCGACAAAATTCATTTTTCCCGATTTGCTTACCCTCTCACCTTCACGAATTTACTCGTTACTTGTTTGAAATAGCATAATGCTTACAATTTCAAAATAATCTCATTCCCGAACTTACGTCGATTAACTTACGACGAAGCTTTAACGTACGAAAATACGAGATGTAATATCTCATTTTCGAGCTTTCAAAAATGTATTTATGGCGTACTTTCACGTATGAAAATATGGAGTGTAACAATAATATATGGTCATTGGACCTAGAATGGGTGCTATCAGGTTTGATTATGGTATATTTGGGAGGATGACAATGAAAGTCGGCTTAGAAGGTGACTATGGTTCTGGTTGGGGCAAGATAACTCCATGACTTGTTGATCTGATAAGGGGTTATGAGATTCCACATGTTTCTTTTATTATTAGCAGCGTACAATAGTTTTGGAACGAGGTTTTATGGGATGTGGGGTTTAATATAGTACTTGGTTGGTTTGGAGTAGTTAGCGAGATTGGAAATGGTGTTGTGAGTATGCGAGTTGTGTGATATATTATGTGATTACATCATGAGTTATGGCTATGGCTTGATATAATTTGTTCGGACTTATACAGTGTGTGGTTGTGAGATTCGGGTCTTGAAAAGAATTCTGGATGTTAGAAATGAGGGTCCAAGGTTTTTGGGCTAAGGTTAAATTGATTCAAGACTGGCTTCGCACGGCACAGTCTAGATAGAAGAGTTATGCCGACCAAAAAGTCTGTGATGTTGATTACATGGTTGGGTAAAAGTTTCTGCTCAAGATTTCACCCATGAAGGGTGTGTTGAGATTTGGAAAGAAGGGCAAGTTGAGCCCTCGATATATTGGGCCTTCTGAGATACTTAAGAAGATTGGAGAGGTGGCTTATGAACTTGCTTTTCCACCTAGTCTATCAGGTGTTCATCCAGTGTTCCATGTGTCCATACTCCGGAAGTATGTCGGGGATCCATCTCATATTTTGGATTTCAGTACAGTGCAGCTGGACGGTAATTTGACTTATGATGTGGAGCCGGTGGCTATTTTAGGCCGGCAGGTTTGAAAGATGAGGTCAAAGAATATAGCATCAGTGAAGGTACAATGGAGAGGCCAGCCAGCCAAAGAAGCTGCTTGGGAGATTTAGCGGGAGATGCATAGCAAATATCCACACCTATTTGAGGCTCCATGTATAATTCTAAACTCGTTCGAGGATGATAGTTTGTTTAAAGGGGGAGAATATAACGACCCAGCCGGTCGTTTTGAGTATTATAACCCTGTTTACCCATTTACTGCTCAAGTTATGCTTTACGGTTGTTTTATAAATTACCGGGTTAGTTGGTTCGGGTCCGGAAGGATTTCGGAGTGAAATGACACACTTAGTCTCATAATTGAAAATTTAAGTTAGAAAAGTTGATTGGATATTGACTTATATGTAAATGACCTTAGAATTAAATTTTAATTATTCCAATAGCTCTGTATGGTGATTTTTGGACTTAGGAGCATGTCCGAAAGATTATTTTGAGGTCCGTAGTGGAATTAGGCTTCAAATGACCGGGGGGTTGACTTTTTGATATCGGGGTCAGAATTTAATTCTGAAAATTGGAATACCTTTGTTATGTCATTTATGACTTGTGTGCAAAATTTGAGGTCAATCGGACTTGATTTGATAAGTTCCGGCGTCGTTTGTAGAAATTTGAAATTTAGAATTTCATTAGGCTTGAATTGGGGTATGACTCGTGGTTTTAGCATTGTTTGAGGTGATTTGAAGGCTCAACTAAGTTCGTATGATATTTTAGGACTTGTTGGTGTATTTGGTTGGGGTCCCGGGGGCCCCGGGTGAGTTCCGGCAGGATTTCGGATCATTTTTCCTTGTTTTGCAACTGCTAGAACTGGTGTCTGGTATTGTTATTCGCGAACGCGAAGGGTCTCACGCGTTCGCGAAGAAGGATTTTGAGTTGCTGAGATTTGCCCATCACGAACGCGATGAAGGAGACGCAAACGTGAAGAAGAGGCTGGGGAAGCCTACGCGAACGCGAGTGGGCGGATGCGAATGCGAAGAGGAAAGGGAGTTGGGGCCTGAATGGCATTAAGCCTTCGCGAACGCGAAGGGGAGAGATCAGAAGGCATCGCGAATGCGATGAGGAGATCGTGAACGTGAAGAAGGAATCTTGATAGTACATTTTTGTGCTTCGCGAACGCGAAGCTATGGTCGCGAACGCGATGAAGGCATTTCTGGGCAGAATTAAAAGTTCCAAAACGGGGGTTTTGAGTTCATAACACAAAATCAAATTGGGAGCTCGGTGGAAGGCGATTTTTAGAGAGATTCTTGCGTGGGTGTTTGGGGTATGTGATTCTTATCCAGTTTTGATTAATTTTCATGATTATGCTTTCGAATCCATCATTTAATGGATGAATTAAGTAAACAAATTTAGAAAACCCTCTTGATTTAATTTGAAGCTTTGAGGATCTAGTTGAGGTTGGATTCTGGTAAAACTGGTATGGTTAGACTCGTGGTTGAATGGGCTTTCGGATTTAGTAGCTTTTGTCGAGTTCCGAGACATGGGCTCAATGGGAGAGTTTTGAGCTAAATTTCGGATTTTTATGGAAAATTAGTATTTTCTTATGAAATTAATTTCAATAAATTTTATTGACTGAATTGAATTATTTGGGACTAGATTCGAGACGTTTGGAGGCCGTTTCACGGGACAAAAGCTTAGCGGAATAAGAATTACACGGTTTGAGGTAAGTAGCAGTTCTAAATTCGGTCCTGATGATATGAAACCCCGGATTATGTGTTATGTGATTGATTTGAGGTAACGCACATGTTAGGTGACGGGCGTGTGGGCGTGCACCATAAAAATTGTGACTTGGTCAAATTCCAAAGATCTGTGTAGTTGAATAATCTGTTGATACCAGTACAATCTCTATCTGTTAAAGAAATTGGGCTGAGACTCGTATTAAAAAGCATGCTTAGACATATGTTGTTATTATTGGTACCCACTGGGGGTCATTTTTGTGGATGAATTATATGTTCAAATTGTAATTTCACACTTAGTCATATTCATTCATTTCATATCATACCTTAGACTCTGTTGATATTTATTAATACATCATATTATCATTTTTGGCCTGATTTTCATGATATCTTGAGCCCGAGAGACTGGAGAGGTTGATGACAGAGTGAGGCCGAGGGCCTAATTGTGAGGATATTTATGGAGCAGGCTGCACGCCACAGCATGTTTCATTGATTTATGCCATGATTGGCTTGATATAGCGCTTGGGCTGAAAGAGCCCCTCCGGAGTCTGTACACACCCCCATGAGCGCAGGTACCTACTGAGTGCGAGTGCCGCGTGCTGAGTGATTGTGAGGAATGAGTGACTGTGAGGAATGAGTGATTGTGAGGAAAGAGTGACTGTGAGGTTGGAGTGAATGGGAGGACTGAGTAACTGTTACTCTGAGAGGATACATTGATTCCATTATTGCTGCATTTCAGCTGTCATTATCACTGTTTTTGGAAAAACTTTGAAAGACATTATTTATGTTTCAGTCAAATTTGATATGAAATTACTGTGGAGTTTTAAATGTTGAACTTGAAAGCATGCTTACCTTTTCATGTTGGAAACTACTGTATTTGGACTTAGCTGTGAAGCTCGTCACTACTTTCAGTTCTTTATTTGTTATTGTTACTTACTGAGTTGGTTGTGCTCATACTACACCATGCACTTCGTGTGCAGATCCAGGTGATCCCGTATAACATAGGTTTTGATTCTTTCGCACAGTTGATTTTTCATAGATTCTGAGGTAGTTGTCGTGTTTCGCAGACCTTGTCTCTCCTTGCTTGTCTCCTTGTTTACTGTATTTGGTCTCAGACTATTATAGATCGTGTTTTCCAGACTTGAAATGTATAGATGCTCATGTATTCAGTAACTCTAGATTTTGAAAGTGTATTTATATTAGTATGTATAGGGTTTTCTATTAAATTTAGATATTATGTTTTTAATCTTAAAAGAAATTGTAGTTTTCTTTGAGGTTGTTGGCTTGCCTAGTATTGAGATAGGCGCCATCATGACAGGTTAGAATTTTGGGTCATGACAAAAGGAAATCTCTGGACTGTTGTAGGTCTGCTGTCGACTTGAAGGAGAAAGAGTAAAGAAATCGCGAGCCCTAATTTTTTTTTTTAATCGCAGATCGTTGTTGTTGCCTTCTTCTTTTCTTTTTTGCAAAAGGCAACGCTACATGTCACCACACGCTACAGAGGCAGAGGTGCTCGCCTCTTTGAAAATGCTACGCTATAGAGTAAAATGGTGATGGAAGCTTGCATCGCCTCAGCGCTATTTACAACCCTGTGCAAGAGAGTTAAGTAGCTTAGTTATCAAAGGCAAATACTCACTTTATTATGACCAGTAAGCTAGCTGTAGGGAACCTGCTCTAAGGTATCATGATACTTGTACGGTACCATAGAGCAATTATTCATATTCTCGTCACTAAGAGTAAGGGCTAAAAGTTTAGATTCAGTTTATCGAGAAAATGGAAAAAGAAACTCATTTAAACTCACAGTCCAACAGTACTAAATGTATACTAATGTTAGATAAAACAATAGTTGCAGGGCTATAGAAAGAGGTAATAACTATCGTTGGCATGAGATACAGAAAGCCCATAATATCTTTATTTTAAAAAAGAAAAATATTATGATGGTGGTATCCAGATCAGCTTGTGCGCACCTCAAAATATTATGATGGTGATACCCAGGCCAATAGAGTGTCAAATAAACTAATTTAAGAACGATACGTATAATTTAATTTGACACACGTAATTAATAAAAATGAAAAACATTTAAAGAGAATCTTTTTTCCTACTTTTTACTAGACCAGTCCCCCCTCCCCCTTTTCTTCTTTCCTTTCCTTTCCTTTTCCCTCCTAATTTGCTGATGCTTCTTCTATTTCTTGATTAGAGACCGAACTCCTCACCCAGATTTTTTTTCTTCTTTTTCATTGTGATTTTTTTGATTGATTGTTACTCAAGCATAAAATTTATAAAAAGTTCAATTGTGTCTTGAATTCAAGCGGGTGGATGGTGGTGTTAAGGGTGTGTTATGAGGGAGAAAGGGTCATTGGGCGGCTTAGGGTGGTGGAATCGTGGAGCCCAAATAAACAATATTAATTCTTAAAAAAGAGAAAAACACAATATTAAATGCTATCACGCACTCAATCTAAAGTGCGACACACCTGATTTGTCATGTTAGTGAGAGATGTGTACAAGACACACCTCCGTGAAGGAAAGATGTCTATTTGATCACTTGAAAAGTTAAAATATTTAAATGGGCCATCAATTTCAAAATAAAGAGAATAGGAAAAGGAAAATGGATCCTTACACAAATAGCCGGTCTTATTCATTGATTGCTTTTTCTAGTCATATACATAGATTATATATTAATTATACAATAATATATATATATATATATATATATATATATATATAATACATAAGTTATGCATATATTATATCTCCACCGGTTATTTCTAGTTTAAGTGGTTGAGTGAACGGCTATTTGAGTTAATTCTTCAAAGGAAAAATTACCAGTTATGTCGGCCCATAAGTAAGTTAATACAAAAATTAGTCGATTCACAAAATATTATCAATATTAGCCAATTAGTTGTTTGTAGCCAAAAACAAATGTCAAAGTTTTGCTTTCTTTTGAGTGGTTTTGTTGGAATAGAATGGATAAATTTTAATGAGTTTATATCTCGGTTTTGGAATAATTTAGTAGAGTTTTGAGGTGGTTTGAATTAAAAATTCAAAGTAGAAGATGATATGTGTATCACACTTTGTATCATTGGTGTATCACATATGTATCATATTTGTATCAAATGTATATCACATGTATATCTATGTATATCTATGGGACATTTCCGTAAGATTCTCAAAATTAACACCAACGAAACTAAAGTTTACAAAGACCTAAAAATCTATTAATAAGTCTATCTATCCAACCGGACATGTGATAAGGTTAACTTGGTTTCTATTATACCTTTGGTCAAAGTTAGGAAAACTACCCTGCTATGAGTCTTGACTTTTTATGTGTCAATATGGTTATCACTTGTTCAAAGATAATGGCTTATTTGAATGAAAAAAAATTAGTCAACATACTTCATTTAATTGTGTATAGTATTGCAAATTCAATGGCCATTGATGTAATATTTGCAATATAGTCCCATAAATTTTGAATTAATGTGGTTTAATAATATTACAGATATTCAATATATATTTTTCAGAAAAAACGTAATACGAATAAACAGTATTATACTACAAATGAAAGAAAACAAAAATGTTCAAGTGAATCTCAGTCTCAAGTCCATAATATTCTCAAACGAAATATGCGGTACTATGGCTCAAAATGTGAGTTGTAATATTCAAACTCCATATTTGAGATAGAAGAAGATGAATTTTAAGGAGTGTTAAGTATTTTAAAGGTGAATAATGTTAATTAAGAAATTGCGCACATGATTTAAATAGAAACTGTTAGGCAAGCCCTGTGTTACTGTTTAATGTGCTTGGCATACAATCTAGTGTGAAGGCTGCATAGAGTTTCGTTTGACCAAGCAATATGTTGTCCATTCTGACAACTATGTTAGTTATCTAAATCCGAAATGAGAAAATGTCATTCCTAATTGTATTTTAGTAATCGTTTGTTAGCTCTATAAATAAATAGCTTAACAGGAAGGATGATAACATCCTCAAATCAGCGCATTCAGAGAAACATGGCCTTTTACAAATCAAATATCCTTTCTCTCCTCCTATTATCTGGTAAGGCTTCTTTGATATATATATATATATTTGAGACACATCAAGCCAATATGTCATTTTATATCTTTACTTTGTGTGCTTTAATTTATAGGTATATTTCTGTTGGGAATTAATGAGGTGAAATATGTAAATGCCAAGTCATGTCTCCAATTTTGTGATAATGAAGTGGCATATATGACTTGTCCCTCTTCAGGAGATGAGCAAATTAGTCCAGTATGTGTCAACTGTTGCACAGCAGATGAAGGTTGTAAACTTTTCCGCACTGATGGATCTTTAATTTGTACTGGAACCCAAGATTAACTGTACATACTCATATCATATGTGTGCAATAAGGCCTGAGTTTATGATTACTCAGGTGATTTCTAATGTTATGTTTGCATTCTTTGTCTAAGCTTGTAAAGATATGAATAAATTATAAGTACTATTGGCTTTTTTCCAGAACAATACTATCATAATATCTAGCAATACAAGATGAAAGAACTCAGACCTCTTCATTTGTTGCTCCATTTGTTTTTACTCTAAAGTTTTCGCACATGCAGGAAGACGACAGTAGTTGTGCTCGTTTTTCTCCTCCTTTTTTGAATAGTATTAGGACTTGCAACTTTTCCTCCACCAGCGTGGGCAAAATAGCAGAGTAAGTATTATAACAGACATGCTTGCAAGCAATCTACGGCTATACATAAGGAAGGATACTCAAATATATACACGTGATCTGGTCATTCACTATCTACCTACAGGGCTCTAATTCAAACTGGATCAGCTTTCTGGAAAATCTCTTCAAAACAATATAGAAATAAAAAAGAAAAGAATGGGCACAAGGAGATCCACTCCATCACGGGGACAGCCTGCAATCACGGCATTAATACATGCATCAATATATAACCTAAAAACAGAATAATTCCTACATTAACATGGCACTACGACCTTTCTTAAACAACAAAACATGGCGCTAATACTGTACACCATCCCCCACCCCACTACCAAACAAAAAAAGGAAGAAAAGCGGAGGAGAATTTGCAAAATATTTCATGAAAAGACAGTTGCGTGTGCAGTTCTATATAGTTTGTATCCATAATAGAAACAGAAATCTATTTCAGTTTCTCACTTGATAGGATGCAATTGTCGTCCAATGGCTAAAACTCACTTTTCAAAGGAAATGATAAATGCAATTCCATCTTGAGAAGAAAGCAAAAAATACTACCTAGTATGACGTTTGAAAATAAATGTCATCACAGGAATAAACAAAAGAAGGTTGAAAATGAAAGATACTCACTAGAATTTCCTAATGTCTCTGATGTTGGTAATGCCGGCAACGACATCTCTGCAAATTCAAGCAATTCATCAAGACATTTATATGCCGTAAAGATAATTAATATGGAGCTATATGCCAAAAGTAGCTTCAGTTTGGCAGAAAGAGAATTTAATGTGAAGTTTAAGTCGATTACCGGGAGCACATAGAGAAAAAGATGTGCCGGTCAATGATGAAGGCCATGGAGCAGCAATATTGTCATTTAAATCGCAAGTAAAGCTGAAACCTGTTGAGTTGTCATACACCAGATCTGCTGGATAACTTCGAAGTAAGCACCCTGCTAATTAATTCAAATGACATAATAAGTACAACCTACACCAAGCAAACCTAAGATGCATTCCACAAGGCAAAAAGCAACACTGACAAAATACTGGCATTGTAACACGCAGTTGCACTTATTTTTTCAGTCAAACACAGCTATGAATTTCAGTTTGCTTACCAACAACTGCGGATGCATGCATAAAATCAGGGAGTAGCGAAATTGCCAAGCTTAAAATCAGTGACAACCTACTAAAAATGGCAGAACTTTATTAGAGCAGATGGCAGTGGTGCTGCTTTTGTTAGGATTATTTAATTTTTCTGTGTTTCTACACCCTAAACAATGTAAGGAATGCAAGACAATTCCTTGCATTCATGCTCTTACAAATCGTCATCGAGCAACTATGTTTGATGGTCCCATCCTATTAAATCAGCAGCTAATCAATTGAAAATAACCCAATGACACCTTTATATATTCGTGAGGGTGCACACCGTTGCAAGACTGCAGTGTTCTAAATAGCGTGCGGCAACAAATAGCGACGAGGGTCCGCTTCACTGAGGCTAGAGGCGAGCGTGGATGTGAAGCGACAATTTATACAAAAAAATAAAATATTATATATATAACTAAAAACTCAATAGCAATAATATATTAATAAATATATCAATTCAAAAATTAAAAACTCAATAGATAGTCATAGTAGATTCATAAACTAAAAGTCTAAAACAAGTAACATCTATTCTCAGACTGAAGAAAGAAGAAGAGAAGAACTGAAGAAGCTCTCTGACTCTGTTCTGTTGACTGCAGCACCTTTTTGCTCGAGAAAAAACAGAGCCAAAAAAAAAAAAAAGAAGAGAACAAGAAAAAAAAGGAAGAAAAAACAGAGCTTTTCTCAGACTCTATTCTGTTGAGTGCAGCAGCAGTGATGAAAAGCAGAGCCAAAAAAAAAAAAAAAAAACAAAGGGGAGAAGAAGAAAAAGGAAGAAAAAACAGAGCAAAACAGACTGTCTGTTGCAGCAGCAGCGATCAAAAACAGAGCCCAAAAACAAAAGAAAGAAGAAAAAGGAAGAAAGAAAGAAAGGAGAAAGAAGAAAGAAAGAAAAAAATTGGATAGAGCAGAGCAGAAACTCGAAGAAAGAAGAAAGGAGAACAAGAAAGAAGAAAAGAGATGAAGTGAAGCATACCTGATGAAGAAACTTGAAGAAGAAAGGAAATCGCGGGACTGCTGTAGGTCTGCTGTCGACTTGAAGGAGAAAGAGTAAAGAAATCGCGAGCCCTAATTTTTTGTTTTAATCGCAGATCGCTGCTGCTGCCTTCTTCTTTTCTTTTTTGCAAAAGGCGACGCCGCTACAGGTCGCCACAAGCTACAGAGGCACTTGCCTCTTTGAAAACGCTACGCTATAGAGTAAAATGGCGATGGAAGCTCGCATCGCCTCACGCTATTAGCGCTGAGGCGAGCGCTATTTACAACCCTGTGCAAGAGAGTTAAGTATCTTAGTTATCAAAGGCAAATACTCACTTTATTATGACCAGTAAGCTAGCTGTAGGGAACCTGCTCTAAGGTATCATGATACTTGTACGGTACCATAGAGCAATTATTCATATTCTCGTCACTAAGAGTAAGGGCTGAAAGTTTAGATTCGGTTTATCGAGAAAATGGAAAAAGAAACTCATTTCAACTGACAGTCCAACAGTACTAAACGTATGCTAATGTTAGATAAAACAATAGTTGCAGGGCTGTGGGAAGAGGTAATAACTATCGTCGGCATGAGATACAGAAGGCCCGTAATATCTTTATTTTAAAAAAGAAAAATATTATGATGGTGGTACCCATGCCAGCTTGCGCGCACCTCAACTATTCCACCGAGTACCTGCTACTTCCCACCAACACAAGCACTGGGTAATTAGCCCATACAATCTTTATTACACCATTATGGCAGATGGAAAGACAGAGTCCTACAACAGTAACAAAACTGCAATTTCTCAATCTATCTAAAAGTTCCAAGTTCTTTAGGAGCTTAAATTGGTTGAAATCACTGATATGTATAATAGCATAACTAGTTCAGAGTTTCTAAGAGAAATAACAACTTATATCCAAATATCTTCGTATGAAAATTTATAAAATTGAGTGTTTTATGCTAAAGAAAGAAAAACGGGCAAATATTTATTAACAGCAAATCGGAGAATGAAAAAGCATACAAAATAATAGAGTTAGTACCTTCTTGCCCATATGCTGCTCCATTGCAATCAGACGCCAATCACAAAGAAAGCGAACATCAGATAAAAACAATAGAAATCAACAAGCGATTAAAAAACAAAATTAAAAAATGAACAATCACCTTGAAGACTAAAGTCTTTCAAGTCAACATCACAAAGCTCATAAACATTTGTCATGACCCCAGCCTTCTGTAACATAGAACCAAATGCCGCAGCACACATAATTGCTTGCTGATTTGTAATCAACATCTGCTTCTGCATCCCAGCAATATAGGCATTTAATGAGCTACAACATGAAGGACTAGGAGCGGCTAAATTTCTGCAGGCATTGATCACTTCTAACGGTTGCTTGAATTCCAGGGGACACGCTGCAAACCAAAAGAAAACTGATTAAAAATATGCCCCTAACCACACCTGATATATGCTAGAATGAATGGTACAATTCTGCTGGTGTGAGCCAACCCGAACTAGTTTTGGTTTGAGGCATGTTTGTTATGGTTGTTGTTGTAGAAGGTATGGTACACAGGTACAAATAGATTTAAGAAAATATTCGTGTTTAGACTTTTGATAAACGTGGATAATCCACAAACTGTTTATCCTTCTCATTTGGTGTAAGAAAGACATGAATATACAACAAGTGGATGACTTCTTAGCTCTGATCTCAAGCATAATCCCATTTTTTTTGATAAGGTAACAATTTGTATATTAATATAAAGACTTCACTGAAATTGTGAAGTCACCCAATATTACAGTGTGAGTGTCCATACAAAACTAAACAAAAAGGACATTGTTCACCCTTGTTCTTCTTACAATGAATCTAGGGCATCTAAAATGGATTCATGATCCTCCAAAATTTTCCCTTTACACCAAAAATAAAAAAGAGCTACACATTTCATCTTTATCTTCTGAATGTTGTTGAACTTTTCTTCAAAGTGGTTTCTCTCCCCATACTGTCCACCATATACAAGCTGGGACAATTCTCCATCTCTCTTTGTCTCTCGGAAGTGCTCCCTCTTTATTCCAGCTAGCTAGAATATCAAGGATTCTTCCCGGTATTGCCCATGGGATTCCCCTTAGACTAATGAAAATCCTCCATATCTGAATAGTGAACTTGCAATGCAAAAAAAAGATGGTTGATTGTCTCTGCCTGATCCCCACATAAGTAACACCTAGAGCACAATTGGAATCCTCTTTTTGTTAGGTTATCTTGTGTTAGGACAGCATTTTTTGCTAATAACCATGTGAAGCAAGAGACCTTGTATGGAATTTTGACTTTCCATATCATCTTCCATGGCCAACATCCGATTTGATTGTTAGAAATGTTGTATTCTTTGTATGCACTCCTAATTGAGAACTTTCCCTGCCCATTCCCTTGCCACGTGATAAGGTCTTGGCTTGCATTGGTTCCATTGAACTGCTCCAATATCCTATAGAACTCAGTGAATTTGTCAATCTCCCAATCGTTTAACATTCTCCTGAAGGTGAGGTTCCATCCCTGGGCTGTCCAAACCTCTGCTAAAGCTGCTTCTTGTTACTGATTCAGTTCATGAATGTCAGGGAAGAGACTCTTCAAGGTTCTTTGTCCTAGCCAGTTATCATTCCACAAGGATACTTTACTTCCACTTCCTACTTTGAACTTTGATTTGTTGATCACTTTTGGCCAAAGGTTTCTAATTGATCTCCATAAGCTGACACCATATGGACTTCTCACTGGCTTGGTTGTCCAGTTACCTTCTCTTCCATACTTCTCCCTAATGACCTCTATCCACAATGTTTGGTCTTCTACCGCAAGTTTCCATAGCCATTTCATCATTAGACATTGGTTCTGCACTTTCAAATTTTTGATTCCTAGGCCCCCAGTCCTTTTGCTGGTAGTCAGATCATTCCACTTCACCAGATGAAACTTCTTTTTCTCACTGTTGCCTTCCAACAAAAAGTTCCTTCTCATAGCATCAATTCTTTTCACTACATATACTGGAGCTGGAAATAAGGACATCATGTATGTAGGCATGGCATCAAGCACTGAGTTGATCAGAGTCCATCTTCCCCCCATGGACAGGTATTGATTTTTCCAGTTTGCTAGTTACTTCTCACATTTCTCCAGCACATTATTCCATATGCCTTTTGCCTTACTTTTTGCACCCAAAGGCATCCCCAGATATATAGTTGGCAGCTCCCCTACTTTCCCACCCAGCATGTTGGCCAAGCTTTGGATTTCTGGCACCTCATTAACTGGATAGATGAAACTTTTCTGCTAGTTAATGTGTAGCCCAGATATTGTCTCAAATAGAATGAAAATCACCCTCAGTATCTTTACCTGTTCTCTTTCAACTTCACAAAACACTAAGGTATCATCAGCGTACTGCAGGTGTGATATCCTCATGTTGCTATTAGCTCTGCTACTCACTTTGAAGCCTCTAATCCATTCGTTTGTTTGGGCTACCTTTACCAGGTCATTTAGTCCTTCCATGGCAATAATGAACAGAAAAGGAGAAAGAGGATCCTCTTGTCTTAGCCCTCTCTGAGATTGATAAAAACCAGTTGGGGCCCCATTGATCAGGATTGAGAAGCTTACTGTTGAGATACAGTATCTTATCCAACCAATTCACCTTCCTCCAAAGCCCATCCTTCCTAGAGTATCAAGAAGGAATTCCCAATTCAAATGGTCGTATGCTTTTTCGATATCCAGCTTGCATAGCATCCCCAACTCTTTGGCTGTTTTCCTTGTGTCTATGCATTCATTAGCTATTAGAATTGCATCCATGATCTGTCTGCCCCTGATGAATGCCATTTGTTGTGAGTCCACCAACTTGTTGATCACCTTTTTGAGTCTCTCAGTTAGTAACTTTGAAATGATCTTGTATACACTGCCTATCAGACTGATAGGCCTGAAGTCTCTTAATTCTTTGGCCCCCACCTTCTTAGGAATTAGTGCCATAAATGTGGCATTCATGCTTTTCTCAAAAACTCCCTGGTTGTGGAAGTTCTGAACTGCTGCTACCACATCATCCTTGACTACATCCCAACACTTGTTGAAGAAAGACATTGAGAACACATAAGGTCCAGGTGCTTTGTCACCTGCACATGCCCTCACATTGTCCTAGATTTCCTGTTCTTCAAATGGACTCTGCAGCATTAAATTGTCCTCTGTTGAAATCACTGGGTGGGTCCTGCTAGTCACTGTTGGTCTCCACTCCTCTTCTTCGGTGTATAGATTTTTATAGAAACTGATAATCTCCCTCTTAATATCTCCTGGACTTTGAAAGGTTTCCCCTTCCACCATCAACTGGTCAATATGGTTGTATCTCCTATGGGCATTTGTTGTTCTGTGGAAAAATTGTGTTTCTATCTCCCTCTTTCAACCACAAGGCCCTGGATCTCTGCCTCCAAGCTATTTCCTCTCGGTTTGCAATCTCCTCAAGTTCCATGGACAGAGCTATTTTAGATAGAATTTCCCTATCATTCAAACCCCTTTGTTCATGTACCTTCTCCAAGTCTGCCAGTTGAATGAGAATGCTTGATTTCTGCTTGGCTAGATTACCTTCAACTGATTTACTCCATTCCTTAAGTTTTGCTTTTAAGGATTTGAGTTTAAAGGCCAAAATAAAGTCAGGTCTTCCTAGGCAAGTGAAAGACTTCCACCACTCTTCCATTCTGCTTATGAACCCTTTAGTTTGAAGCCACCAATTCTCAAACTTGAAATATGCCTTGAGTGGTTCCCAGGAGCCTGATTGAAGCATTAAAGGGGAGTGATCTGAACTCACTGTCTGCATCAATTGTTGCTTTATATTGGTGAAATTATCATTCCAATCAGATGAGAACAAGAATTTGTCCAATCTGGCTGCTGCTATATGTTTATCTCCCTTCCTCCATGTGTACTCTCCACCTGCTAGTTGCATATCTACCAGCTCCATGTCTTTTATAAAGCTAGAGAAGTCCATCATTGCTCTTGATATTCTGGAACAATTTCTGTTCTCTGAAGGGTATCTCACTGTGTTGAAATCTCCACAGACCACCCAAGGCCCCTCAAAGAGACCTCTTACCCCTGCCAACTCCCACCAGACTTCCTCCCTCTTTTTCCTCTCGTTTGGAGCATACACTACTGATATGTGAAATAAATACTCCTGTGTCTTTCCTGAGAATTTGCAAGGGATAGTATGGGCTCCAATACCAACCACCTCCCCCTCTCATTCTTTACCATCCCACATAACTATAATTCCCCCTCTTGTCCCACTAGCTTCCAATTGAGCATATCTTACCTATCTACTGCCCCATAACTCCCTCACTAATTCCTTGATATCCCCCTCTAATTTTGATTCTTGTAGACACACTATCCCTGCCTTCCAACTGAGTAACAAACTTTTAATCAGTCTCCTTTTCCTCACTCTATTCAACCCTCTCCCATTCCATGATAAGATATTTACAATCATTAATTAAACATCAATAT
>AWOL01S0010298.1:86933-97175 GCA_000715115.1 Nicotiana otophora | reverse complement strand
CCCCGCTTCTAGTTCCATTAGTTTTGAAGTTACTCCCTAGTTCCAAGGCTTTTTAATTCCTTGGCTCCCTTTCACTTTGGTGTCTGAATGGGTTGTGACACTTCTTTCCCTCTGTTGATCTGTCTCCTGTTATCTATTTTCATAAATAGCTCCATTGTTTCACGCTCACACCCACTCAAGTCCACCCCAAATTCCTTGCTCAATTTAATAATATTTTGATGTACCCATATGGATACCTCGAAATCCAGGTCATTCTCTTCCTCTAGGGTCTGTTGGTTTAGTGGTTCGACATCTTCAATTGCACAATCCATGGTTCTGTCAATTTCTGCTACATGCATGATCATTCTGTTATAACTTTCAGAGTTCTCGTCTTCCTTATCTTCCTCTGTAATGGATGTACTGTTGTTCTCCTGTAGACGGATGCACTGAAATTCTTCTTCTTCACTGTCTTCGTCCTTTTTCTCTTTCTCCTCTTCTTCAGAATTTTCTTCGTAGCAGTGTGCGCTTCCTTTAGTATTTTCCGTCAAGGCAGAGTTCTGTTTCTCATTAACTGGGCTAAATTGTAGGGCTTTTAATTCTTCATTAAATGGGTAAGGTCTATAATTTGGGCTTGGCTTGTAGTAATATTTCTCTTCAGAAATAACTTGGGCCAAAGAGTCTGGGCCCAAACTCTTTTTCAACACAGCCTCTTTATTTGTTGTATGCCCCTCACGTGACTGGTCACATGACCTTTTAAAGTCACAGACTTTGGAACTTCCCACGTGCCCCTTTTGAAGTTTAAAACCTTGAGCCCCACCCCCTGAAATTAGGTCAAACTCTTTTACCCACGGGTTAGAGCCCTTCCCTTTTACCCGTTGGTCACACCACTCGTCTTCTTCCTTCTCCCCCTCAGTCGACCTCACCGGTGCCTCACACCATACCGGAATCTCGAAGACATTTCCTTCACTTTCATTTTTCACTGTTTTAAGCGTCGACGACCCATCCCCTCTCACTTTGATTCTCGCCCATTTCAGATGATTCTTGAGCTTTGTTTCGTCCTCTGTCTCTAGCCATCCTCCACAGACTTCCCTCACTTCTTTGAATACTTTAGGAGACCATAGATGTAAGGGAAGCCCTAATAACCTAATCCATGTCTGATTTATTATTTTGCTTTTAGGGATCGTTCACACCATAGGGTTCCACCATTGGAGCTTTATTTTCTCTTTCTTCCAGTACCATTCACTCTTCAGCACATTTTTAGCAGCAATTTTCGAAGGGAATTCGAACAGGAATCTATTCTGGCCCATTTCATAGATGTTAATCCCATTAGCTTGTATCCAGATCTTTGATGTCCATCTTCGAACTTCTGATAGCGTTACCATTTCTGAATCTCCTTCTGATATGACTCCCACCAGACTTCTGCCTAGAACCTCATTGTGTTTTTGGCCTCCTGTTATATGAATTATACCACCATCTTGTTGAATTACTGCTTCATTTATATCTCTGTTGGCCCATTTATGGTTCCTGACAGTGCTTGAATACATTAATCCCTCTTCAACCACCCTAAGAGCATTGAATGCATTCCTTCTTTCCCCACCATTAATGAACCTCTCAATCTTTGTTGCTATTTCTGACCATCCTGAATTAAAGTTCACTTCTGGAACAATGATGACTGATCTCCCCCTGCTGTGGACCCTGATTATGGAAATGTAGCGACCATATTTGTTGAAATTTCTTGCACAGAAGGTCTCTGAGCACTGGTCTCTACTTTTCCATCTTTTGACAAAATTACCTTTCTCCTTTGACATTTCTTTCAGATTCTCGCATAACCACAGTATTGTCTTTTTACTGAAGACGGTCCTTCTTATAAAGCTTCTTCCTCTTCCAGTCCATTCGAACCATTCATCGGCTTTGGTTGAACGTCTTTCTATTTCATAAGACTTGAATCCCATTGAGAAGTAAATGATATTCTCCTTCATTATTGAACAATGCTCAGAGGACTAACTAAATCTCAAGGAATTAAAGTTATAAAACTCAATGAACACGTAAGGCGATCACTGAAATTTAGGAATTAAGGGAATATGGAAGGAATCCGGTCACGAAGGATGCCGGAGGGGAACTCTGCTAACCTAGAAAGTAGGAGAGAGAGGGAATTTTGGGAGCTGTGCTTGGGAGCATAATTTCCAGATAGGACCATATACGACTCTAATCCATCAAAGGTAGCTGCTTCTTCATTTCATATTATTTGAGCTTAATTCTAAGGAAAAAACTGGATAATTTCATATGGAGGAAAAAAAATTGGCAAAATAGGGCCAACTTGTGGCAAATAGAAGATAAAAATCCAAAATAAAGCTATGTTCTAAACAGACAAGGAAATATAGCTCCCAACTTCTGAATCTCAGATGTCAACAATTTAAGGAATTGCAATTTTCTTTTCCTTTTTTTTTAATTTCTTTTTTTGGGGGGTGTGGGGGGGTTTAACTTTAAGGATGCGCAAAGTGTCACGTTTTCTTGTAAGTAGCCGAAAATGGCATATCTCTACAGAGTAAGTGAAACTTGGAAGCCAAGCGCGCAAAAGGAAAACCACTTTTATTCAAAAGTTATAACAGGATCAGATTGTAATTGAGCCTTTTGCAAGACACTGTAATACAAGCCATAAGAATTAAGGAGGACAAATATAAGCACTTGCTTATATAAGTTGTACAGCTAACTAGAATTACGTAGTTGAATCTTTTACTTCTCCAGTTACAAGGAATGTACCTTTTTTCAGTGGTAGAAAGGAATCAAGTTGTTTATATACATGGTAAAAAGGAATTTAGTACTTATATTTTAGTCACCAGTAGCTTTTTCTTTCTTTCTTTTTTCTTTGGGGGGAGGTGGGGGAGCTGATGTTAATTCAGTCATCTTCACCTCGATGAATTTTGCTAATCTCTATGTCCTTCACAGTTAATATGGAAAATATACATTTGTTTTATCAGTCATTGTTGCGATTTTCAAGCCACAATTTTAGTTCGAATAGGAAAGGATGAAAGCACTGCTCTAACAAGTCACAAGTAAGATACCAGATCTTACTAAACAAAGATCATTCTTGAGCCCTCGAAAGCTAGGTCCTATAGGCTCCTAAAGTAACATCCTAACCAGGATCAGCATGAAAGACTGAAGATTTGATTTTCATCCCAAAAGAAAAAGGGCAGAAGATTTGATCCTCAAACGCTAACATGCAAGGTTAACATTACAATCATCTAATCTGTATAGTAAATCATTTCCAGAAACAAAACTAAAGGCAATTCACATTATTCAATGGTAGGCTAACATGTATGATGATGCAACAATTAAAAATTTCTTTAAAAAAAGAGAGCTATTCAGAAACATTAACCATGCGTCAAAACCATGAATTAAGCCAAAGCTTTAACCTTGCCGTTAAGTGCAATAACATTTGCCGTAACATTCTCATAAAGACCACAAGTTTGAGTTGTTCAAA
The DNA here is from genome assembly GCA_000715115.1 of Nicotiana otophora. Lineage (NCBI taxonomy): Eukaryota > Viridiplantae > Streptophyta > Magnoliopsida > Solanales > Solanaceae > Nicotiana > Nicotiana otophora. Next base: position 93,715 of record AWOL01S0010298.1, on the reverse strand, counting down.
TGCTTTCATGACCACAACTACATCATTCCAGCCTGTGTTATATATTTCAAATCACATATATTCAATTACAACATAAAAGTATTACTTGGTTCAGTTTTGGATACACAATTACATTTAGATGTGTGGCAGGGGCATACAATATACTTGAGGCAAATTTGTTCCACTAACAATTAGAAGTCATGGGCTGTTATTTTAACCCCTATGGCGATAGAAAAATTTCTACTGAATGCGTCTCAGTTGGAGTAGCCAAAAATCAAACATCCTAACCCCGTGTTGACAAAAATATAAATATGAGATTAGAGTCAGGTTCACCATAATAATTTTTAGCATAGTCAAATAGAACAGAACGAGAAACATGAGTTCTTCTAGAAGAATAAAAATCTCACAAACACGTTCAGGGCCAGATGTGTCAAAAACTAACCTTTGTTAACTTTGCAGGAAGATAACAACCGAAATGCAGAATTGGCATCATCAATTCGTAGTTTTCTTGCAATCCATGAATAGACCACTCCTTTACAGTCATTAAGTGTATCAATTTCACTAGGCACTCCAACTATGTTCTTACCACCAAGACTTGTCTTTATTCCTGAGATCTGAAGCGCGGCCTCAGAAATAGCATGCTGGCAAACAGGCCTACAGCATTCTTTAAGAGTATCAACTGTGCTGCAAGCCTCCAACAACTTGCTTGTATTCACTGTTTTCTCGAAAGTGCCAAGGTCCTTCACAGGGCAAGACCCACCAGTTAGATTTGATGACTTCACAGAGCATAGGCCAGGAATTGAGCTGTTTGCTCCTTTACTAGCTAATATACTAATGATATCTCTAAAGCAATCATCAGCTACCGCACTTTGTAAAACTAAAGTATCAGAATGGTTGCTGTAAAATCCCTGGAATATGTGGAGTAAGCTATTGAACTGTGGACAGCATATTACATTTCCTACAACTGTTGACAAAGATCGAGTACAATCAGATGCTGTCTTATCTGTGATGCTTGAAATAACAGAGAAATTTACAGGGCATCTTCCAGTCAAGACAGGGTCATATGTCTTCGGAAACGAAGGGTACATTGGTGGCAATGGCTTCACTGGGAAAGGATAACGAGGTATGACAGCAGGCGGTATCTCAATTGGTTCAAAGATTCCACTTTTGGGAGGGCTAGCCAGTTCAGGTGTGGAAGAAGTTTCGCCTGTTTTATGTGGCACATGTAGAGCCGCTACATTCTGATAGCTGGCCAACCAGATAGCAACGACTAGCAGCAGATGGCTCAACAAACCTGCAATCAGATGTAACAAATAAGGGCCTGGATAGAATACAAATGCACATGCATAAGCAGGAGTTGGGCAATATTAAGTTGCATCTTGGAAGTGGTCATTTCATGCAATTAATTTAAGTAAAACTACCCTTGAAATTTTACCGATAAAAAAAAACTACCCTTGAAATTTTGACAGAACTTCAGCATTATAAAGATCTTTCAGTGACACAAAGAAACCACAAGGCAAAACCAACTACAACATGGCATCTTGCTCATCTTCATTCAGAAGGAATAATATAATGGCCACTACAGGAAGAAAATGAGAATAGGCTACCAAAAATCAGTACAACCTCTCAACAACTGCCAGCTAAATTATGTCTGCTAAAATACTTTGTAACAACAGCTTGGATGCCATTCTTTAGGGGACAAAACAGAAATCCACCAAGAACACGAGTACATTTACAACAGATGGCACATAGTTAAAGTCCAAAATTCTCTTCCCATGTCTCTAATAAGATAAAGTCTAGCATATTAATTTTCACAAGTCCAGTACTGTACCCTTGAGACGAGTGGCGGTCATCGCACAAGCCATGCCTCTGCTAACCCTCCGGCAACATGGAGACACACAATCGATACCTTTATGTTGCTGATGGTACGACAATTGAGCTGGTCACATAAATATTATGACGTACCAGTACCTATGATAGATTCAGCCACCGAGTTAATTGAGAGATTAAGGCAACACCCAAATAATCTGAAATTGCCTTAGATAGTGTATGGCATACATATTTGTAAATAACTTTTATCTTATTTGTAAAGAAAGAGGTACAACAATATAATAGCAGCATTATTTTGATAACACTGGTATTCGGACCAGCTTGTGCACCTCGACTAATTTCACGGGGTACCTACTACCTCCCACCAACACAAATATTGGGTAACTTTATCTACCAAGGCTTGGACAGATGAGAAGAAACCATCTAGCGTTTTGCCTCCGCTGAAATTTGAACCCGAGACCTCATGATTCTCAATCCACTTCATTGACCACTAGGTCACACCTTCAGGTGCAATAATTTAATAGGGCTATAATAGTTCCAAATGCCTCTTTTTCTCTTTCAAGAAACATAAGCAAACCAATGTTCTTCAATATCATCACAAATAAGTGCCAAGGAACTTCACTACAAAATAAATGCAGAATCTCATGACCATGTCATAAGTTACACTCGTCTCTAGATGCCATTGGAAAAAAAGCGGACTGAAATCTCTTCAAATATCAAACTATTGTTTTCACCTAATCCCATTATTATGATTTTCCAAATTCAGAGAAATATGGAAGTTTAGGTCCACTATTTCCCCGGACTTTCTATAACCTGAAAGTTCTACCACATAATTGAAACTTTACAACAAAACATATACAGATAAAAGTTACAATCAGAAATTTCATGATTCATCCAACTCTTTCCCCCCAATTTCTAGTATCACTTGATTTCCATCTTAACAGAACTATCCTAGTCCATTGATTACATGACCAGAGTCGGATCCAGAATTTGAACATTATGAGTTCGAGATTGGAATTCTACTACAACTCATTCGCTTTATTGTGTTCGAAATCTATTATTTATACTTATTTCTTGGTATAATTATTATACACTGACGTTCTAAATAATATTTACACATCTAGCCACTTAAAAACCAGCTACTGCCAGTGTATACAACTTAAATCCATATTTCTTTTCCTATTTCTTTATTTATTTAAAAAAATATGTTCATTTCTTCTATAGGGAAAGAATACTCCTTTTTAATAAAAAGAAATGCTAATTAAAAAATTCAAAATTAAAATGATTTAGGAGTTAATTTTCCTATAGAAAAAAATGCCCTCTAAAATAAAGACAAAAAACAATTACAAACTCAAGAACTAAACAAACAGGAAGTTAAAATGCGGCTCAAAATACCTAAGATCCAGAGCTACCAAAAGCTTACAAATACACTAAAAATTTAACTAACTGCATAGTTATATATAGATATATAACAGAAATAGATTTGAAAAAAAAAAACAGTAATAGAAAAAATAATGAAACAATACCTGAAGTTAAAATTTAGTAGAGACCAGAAATTCTCCACATCATTTGTCATTAAATGAATGGTTGGATCCAAAGAATTGTAGACTAAGAGACTCAATAAATCGACAAATGGTTTGATTCAGAATATCTATCCATTAAAGGGTAAGTAGTAAATGGGTTTGCCAAATAAGAAAGAACCCTAGAATCAGAGGAAGAGAGAGTAGTTGCAGCAGGTAGGTGTTCAGGAAGGGGTATGGGGATGTTAACTTTCCTGTTTTCTTTATTTTAGAGGTGCCCTTTTAGGGGAAATCACCTGTTTTCTTTATGTTTCCATTTTCTTGTTTTCCTCGCAGTGCAAAAATTATTACTCACTTTGTTTTAATGACGTATTTTGACTTGTCATAAGGTATTTGTGGTGCTAAAAGTTTAAGAAGCAAAAGTTTATAGTGTCATAATATTTGTATGGCTATAAAAGTATCTCATTAAGGTTAAAGTAGATAAAATAAAAGATTTAAAGTTAAATTATTTCTAAATAAAGAAATGTGTCATTCTTTTTTGAATGGACTAATAAGAAAAATGTATCATTTAAATTAAAACGGAGGGAGTATCAATATTAGCCAATTAGCTATTTATAGCCAAAAATAAATAAATTTTACTTTTTTGAGTGGATATTGTTGGAATAGATTGGATAAATCTTAAGGAGTTTAAATCTCAGTTTTTTGATGATTTGGTATAGTTTTAAGGTGGTTTGAATTGAAAATTTGAAATAGAAAATGAACATGGAAAATGATGATATGTGTATCACACTGTGTATCATTTGTGTATCGCATATGTATCATATTTGTATCAAATGTGTATCACATGCATATCCATGTATATCTGTGTGAGAGATACATGTGTGATACATGATTGATACATGTATCGCAAAAGAATTTTTTGAACTCGATTTTATCTACGAATTTTGATAACAAATCACCCTCAATCTTCCTCAAATTTTGTATATTGACTCATCTATATGTTTTTAATGAATTTTAACCATACCCATTGAAAAAAATCCTTTTTTGCTTAAATTGTTTGGAATCTTGCATATATATATATTTAATATTTCATCACCTTGTTTGTTACCTCGTCTATGAAATTTCCTTTCCATCTTGCATCTAATATTACTGATCACACTTAAAAATATGGAAGGAGATCTTTGTGTGTGATTCTTGGAGAGAACGAATCCTTATTTATTCGAGTTTTTAATTTTTATATGTACTTGGCTAGTTTTGGTAAGTTTATGATTAATGGCTAGAGGTTGGTAAGTTAGGACTTATTTGGGACATTTCCGTAAGATTTCCTTTTTTTATTCAGAAAAATGCCAAAAAATACTCGTAACGTAATAAAAATGGCCCAAATCCCCTAACATTTTTAGCCCATTTTCAATGTGTTAGGGGTATTTTAGGCTATAAATGCACCTAACATTTTTTGGGCTCCAATTTAACCTATATATCTAATAGACCTGACCTGGTTGATTTTTGGTCTTTAACTTCACCACCTAGTATTTTTCTTAGCTTGTCACGTGTATTATTTGTGTCAAATCAAAATACATCTGCATCTTTATAAAATAATCAAAGATCCTAACTTGTTCCAATAACCTACTACCAAATCCGTAAAAATAGCATGGGCTAACCAGTTTTCGGACTGGTAATTCAAAAATAGCCATCGTTTGTAAAGTCATTAAAAAATAATCATTATTTTGCTGCAATACGGACCAGTCCAGCATAATATACTGGAGATTGGTCCGCATGTGTATGAACTTCTAGCATATTATGCTGGAACTCCAACACACGGAAAGTTCCAGCATAATATATTGGAGATTGGAGCACCTGTGTATGAACTTCCAGCATATTATGTTGTACCGGTATATTATACTGGAATTCCAGTATATTATGCTGGAATATTTTCTGGATTTTGAACAGTATTTTCGTTCAGATTTATCTTTACATGAAAAGTTACTAAAATTCGATTACTTTTGAAAATGTGGCTATTTTTCAATTACCACTTGTAAATCTGGCTATTTTTGAATTTCTCACATCAAATCCTTACCATGCCCATTATCCAGTTAATTCAAACCAACAAACCCCTTCTTTTTCCTCAATATAAGCGATACTAGGGTTCTGCAACTCTGTTTTTTTCTTCTTCAATCAGGCAAATTTCCGCCTTTCTCTTCTTTCTTCAATTTTGTTTATCATACTTACATTTTTATGCAAAGATATATTTACTTGAGTAGATAACACGAAAGAACAATTCACTCACAACCTGATTTTTATGCTTTGCAAATTATCACAAAGCAAGAAAGCAAGAAAGCAAAAAATTTGAATTGAGCAAATAGAGTTCTGTAATGTTTGAGTAAAGACCTATTTTTCCAGCAAATGAATCAAATCCTACAAACTGACTAACTAAAATTTGAACATTTTTCAAGGCTGCCAGCAATCACACTACATATAATTAATACTTTTCTCAAAGATTACCCTTCAAGTGCTCTTTCACTCGTAGAAGCTATAAAAACTCAATTCCATAATATATTTTTCTTTTAAGAGAATCCATACCTTAGAATTTTGTGAACATTGTATTTTTCTGATGTGCATAAGCTAAAAGAGTCATTCATGCCAAGAGAGCATTTAACAGTCGTGCTATAGAATCTTAAAAGATAATTTCCATCGTCTAAGCAACAAGATTTCTCGAGAAGTTAATTTGTTGGCTTTGATTTTCACCAATTCGCGATATTCTTTAAATTGGTCTAGTATTTTCTGCATGTTGTGAACCTTTAAAATTCTCTCAATCATATTGGGGTTATTATCAGACTTTGACAAGTTAGTTCTGCATATCATTCCAACTATCTTCTTTGCAGAATCTCCTTCAACAAGTTCAGAGAATGCAAAAATAAATAGGATATCTTCGTGCAGAACAAGTTAGGATCGTTGGATATTTTAAAAGATACAGTGGGTTTTGATTAATACAAAGAGTACACATGGCAGGCTAAGAAAATACTATGTGGCGAAGTTAAAGTCTACAAATTGACTAGGTCAAGTGCGTTAGCCATATGGGTAAATTTGAGCTCAAAGAAAACATTAAGAATATTTATAGTCTAAAAGGTTAACAAAGAATATTTTGAGTCATTTAAATAAGTTAGGGTAATTTTAGCCCTTTTCTATTTTTCATTTGGGTTTTGATTCTTCAACGTATATATGGATGTATTAATCCCACTTTCTTGTCCAACTTTAGAGGTGTGTTTGGTATGAAGGAAAATATTTTTCGGAAAATATTTTTTAATTTTTTCATATTTGGTTGGTTTAAATATTTTGAAAAATATTTTTCTTATGAACTCATTTTCCTCTAATTTGAGGAAAGTGTTTTCCTTATCAAGAGAAGGGAAAACATTTTCCAAAACTCCTTCTCAACCTTCCCCACCCTCACCAACCCAC